>RHDR01000104.1:0-63979 GCA_009806295.1 Davidsoniella neocaledoniae | reverse complement strand
GACATTATTTTTTTCTTGTTTTCATTCTATATCGAGTAGCTGCATTTTTTTTTTGCTGATAAGTTGTTTATTTTGCTACTGTACGCACCTTCCTTCCCAAGCTTCAGTACCCTCTCACACTAAACTCCTAAGGTGGTCCTTTTTGCATACTTTCTTTTGTTTATTTTCGTTGTTCGCCATAATACTTTTTTGCCATTCGGCGTGTACAAAAACAGAAGAGAAAATATAAGCCAACTTCTTCCTTTTCGGCGGTGGGAAGAACGGCCAGTCGACGGTTAAAAACCACAAGCTACTAAAGTCTTCAATTCTCCAATCATCAAAGCATTCTTGACGCACAAACAGCCCTTTTTTTTGCTGGTTTTTATACGGAAGCATCCAATCAGCAGACTACGATAGGTACAGAAATACAGAAAGAAGTGGATCTGAAAGCTAGAGCTAAGACCTCTAGATTTTTTTTCCCTCTTTCTCGCTTTTTATTCAACGTTAACCCCGCGCTGTTGAAACAGCAGCAGTAGGTTGAGATTTAGCGAGAAAGAGAGGTGTTTTTACAGATATGTTGGCCACCTAAAGCTCCAGAGGCTCATTAGTATGTATCCCCAGACCATCACCATCATCGTGTAGTCGTATGTTGGTATCTTTTTGCTATCTACAACCAAGTAGAGAATCAATATCACTTTTTCTTCTCTCTTTCTCGTTATTTGTTGTTCCTTTTTTTCCGATTTTTTCGGAGCGATGAAAGGGCAAAAACCTGCTAATTAAAATGGCTTATGTCATACACGTGTGCAAGGTTATGGCACTGTAAAGGTAGCGGGGTATTTTCGAAGACCATTTAAATGCGTGCATTTTCAATTAGCAGGGGATTAGAGACTTTTCCGTACGGTGTGGATCGGATAAAAACACTGTATGTGCATTAGACCGTAACTATAGCAAACAAAAAAGACGAGACGACTCTCTTCTATCTTCTGTTACAGTGATGGCTAGTTGTTATCAAATAGCAAGCTTAAAAACATGATACTTGGAACTAAGAATTAAAGCTCTCGTTGTTAGTGAAAAGCTTCTAATTGTTTTTTTGCCTTACTACGTTGAAAACCCTTATTCAATTTGTACCCCATTGTGTCACTATTCCTAATCAACCTCGCCGAATCCGTGTTCGTCTCACCGACAAAACCACGGCGTACTTCATGTTCTTAAAAACCCTAGCTAACCCAATTCGGAGTAGCATTGGCCTAGGCAATACATTGACCCTAACCCTACACATCATGAACGACATGTCATGTCATGTTGTTTACAAGAAGACTTTCAGATATATGTCACCAAGGGAAAATATTATATATAAACTTATAAAAATTCGATTAATGAATATGTGTACAACATAAATGAAAGCTCCAAAAACTCCGCGCTGATGGCATGACATATAGATAAAAACAAATAACTGAAAAAAGGCATAATGCTTTTCTAAACAAACAAGAGACAAACATTTTGAACAAAGCGATGATACCTACTGATTAAGAAGATCCTAGAATACGTGAATACGCATCTTCGACTTCTCCAGCCAACTCTAACAGCGTCACGATGACAATCTGATGTGTCAAATGCGGCAGCTTCTCACGATGAAGACCGATCCATTCTAGAGGTGGTGTAGCCTCACCCATATCCTTGAGCTGCGGAGTCTGAATAATTGGATCGCTGAGAGGACGATACTCATATTTGCTTAGCGGAACATTAACTTCCGCCGTGATTTTACGACGCTCCGCCTCTTCGTCGGCGGTTATAGGGGCAGGCGAAGAAGAAGAAGAAGAAGGAGGAAGAGGAGATGGCGTTGTAGCTTCTGATACACCGGTGACTTTAATGCTTCCGGGAAGCGGTAGAGGCAGTGCTGGCAAAGCATCTTTACCTAGTGTGTTTTCGAGATTCTTAATATGGCTTGCCCACATGTTCCGGATGTAGCTGATACGTGAGTAGTTCCATCCTACTTCGACTTTGCCCTCGAAGGCCGAACTAAACATATAGTCGATCTTGTTGGCGTCTGGAACCTGCCAGGTTTCCATCACGGCGTGAACGCGAGGGACCTTGAGAATTGTTCCGCCGCGCGCACCCGTGCTGCGTAGTACGACTTCTTCGACGGCTACGTCAGAGCCATTCTTGGGTGGATCGGCACGAACTGCGGCGAGACCGACACGTAGTTGACCGAGGGTTAGGTCTAGGATAGAGTGTACTTGGCGTTGCTCGATGTTGGCGGCAAAACGTGCTTGGGCATCTAGGGCTTCCACCTTGAAGACTTGGTGGTCGGTGAAGCTGCTTGGAAAGATACCGAGGTTGACGGCCTTGAGCGTCACGACTACGTCGGTGTCGAGTGAGATGGGAGCCTTGGAAAGTGCATCGTCGGTACTACCATTGGGAGGCAGATGATCAGACGATGACGCCGAGGAAGATGACGTAGATCCCGAAGCCATCTGAGCGGCAGTGATGGCTAACGCATTGCTGACCGAGCGGCGCTTAGTAAACTTGTCAATCTCCTGTAATGATGTCTCGAAGCTTGCTTTGCGCTCCTGGATGAACTTGAGGATGGCGTTGTAAAGTGAGATAGCTTGGGCCGCTGATGCCGTAGTACCAAAGGCCTGCACGGTCTGGCCGTCTAGAATGGCAACGAGACGATCTCCGTCAGCACCGCGTACATTGTACATCAAGAAATCTAACGACGTGATATCAGCCATCAAGAAGGCCTGGTAGTCCCACGATGCCTTGAGGCGGAACTGGCCAAATGACAGTGACGCCTGAATCAGCGGTGTCAAGCTGAGGGCTTGCTCGCGCTGTGGCCACTGGATCGACGTGCGTAGACGGAAGTCACGAAGTGCTACAAAACCACTCATACGCCCAGTCGAGTCCATACCGATGCGCTCGAAGCCGAGACACAGGTTCTGTTCCCAGTCTGAAGTCTTCTTGGACGATACCCAGAAGTCCTTGATAGCAAAGACGCTCTTGCCCACGGCCTGGCCCATGTCGAGGTTGACATCAAGAGCCTGGATCGAGATGGTAGCTGTCCACGGGAAGGCAGCTGTGGCGGCAACCTGCTGGTAGCGTTGGACAAGGTGACTGGAGGCTTCGGTGTTTCCGGCTGATCCTGCACTTCCTGTTCCAACCCCTGATTCCGGCACTGGAATTGGTGGTGCTTTCGAGGAGCTGCTGTCGGCTGCTGCTGCTGCTGCTGCGACGGCGGCGGCATGACTGTCTCGAAGTTCCTTGGGACACCAAATCTCACCAAACAGCAAGAAGTCCTGCATCTGACGTGCGTTTAGCAGCACCTGCATCGGACTGACCTTGAGAAGTGCCGAGACACCTGTCGTGCCACTAAAGTGCTTGCTGTTCATGAGCGAAAGCACGATGCTTTCGACAGTAAAGCTAGCCGTGGACTCTCGTGAGTAGACATGTTGCACCGACGCCTGTAAGTTGCTGCACGACGCAGTGATGGCCAAGAAGTTCCCTAGTTCGTCCGAATGCACCGTGTTGATCGTGGTGTAGATGGCATCGAAGCATCCAGTAGCTGCTACACGAGCCACTGGCTGGCACGAGAGAGAAAACTCCTGCTTAGCAATGCGGATACCAAGATTGATGTTGAGTTTGCCCAGAACAAGAGACGGGTCGCTGACAAGAGCCGAGGCACCGTCTTCCGATGTTCCACAGACATTGCTATTGCTGTTGCTATTGGCGAGAGTTGATGCCGTAGGCTCGCGGATTACAATCGGAGGAACAACTGGATGACTACTGTTGGGAGTAGCCTCAGAGGCACCTTCGACGTTGACGGCATCGCGGAAGCTCGAGCTGATGTCCATGATGAGTGGTACCACTGTCGGATGCAGCGCATTACTGGAGCTCTCAACCTTGACCTCGCCATTAAGCGACGGCCGATCAGAGCCATAGTCTCTGTACTCCAGTCTCCAAGCAAGTCCGGGCGTGCGCAGTGTAGCACTGATATTAGACTCATCCGTATTGAACTGGCCATACCTGCCACCAGTGCTAGCTGTGCTGCGGTGCGAATACGGATTTTTCTTTTGTCCGGCTCCCGCGTCGGAACTGGAGCTTTCCGACCGGACAGATGAAGCATAGCACCGGAGAAGTCGGCGTAAACTAACAGAGACTCGAAGCGCTTGCGGCTCAAGAACCCAGCCGGACTAGTAGAGCTATCTGAGCACGGAGAAGTCAAGGGTGGCGTGGATGTAGCGGTATCAGCAATGGAGATCGAGGGCGTGGCGGCGGGACTGGCTGTATTTGTCCAGTTCTCCGTGGCCTTTTGGATATTGGCCGCAGAGCGCGTTAGAGACTCTTGCAGATGCTTGGCTGGGATAATGAAGCCCGACGTCAACCGAACATCGACTGACTTGCCAACTGCTTGGAAAGCCATCTTGCGCGTGGCGCCAGAGCCACTTAGCGAAGCCACGTTGAAGATAATCTCCGGCAAGAGAGCCGAGTGATGAGAGCGGTTGCCGACGGCATCGGCCTTGTAGATGGGCTCCATTTTTAGCTGCAAGTTCCGGATAGCTAGACGTGCTGACTTGCTCTGGCGTGTGCTAAGCTCGATCAACTCGACGGTGAGCACAAGGTCTTCCTGACCTTCGGTAGCTTCCAAGGCCCCAGAGACTAGCCAGCACACGGTAATGTTGCGGATAACGACGTGGTATACAAAAGAACCAAGAACCGAGTCGATCAGATCGTCGGCAACAGGGCTAGTTTTGGGGTCCTTGTCGTTTCTGTTTGCCTGGGGTGGTCTATGATGGCGGAGACGGCGCAAGTACTGGCGTTCACGTGAAGTATCAAGATCCTTGATCTTGTCACCCATATGGCCCAGGATGTCGATGGCCGTAGAGATAGTCTCGGGTGAGAGCATGACTTCAAGAGCATTAGTTTGGAAAGATAGTGATCTTTCTCGCGGGGCACTGAATCGGGACCGATAACTGGAACAGACGAAAGCGACAGGAGCGCCCCAAAGGTCACATTTCCGCACTGGCGCATGGCCGCCTCGTGGCCTTTGAGAATATCAAAGACAATCTGCGTCAAGTTCAGGTTGATATGCGGATTCTGGAGCAACGGCTGACCCGGGCCAAAGTGGTTCGTGGCCTCGAAATGGACCTTATCGAGTCGGAACTCGAGATAAGCCAGTGGGTCTGAGTGAGACTTGACCGACGTCTTGCCAAATACTCGAAGACCGGCAAGGGCAACATGGACTCTGTAGACTAGGGGGATAGAAGGCGTCTCAGTAGCTGTTATAGAAGCAGCAGGGGAGATTGGAGCTGTTACGCCGAGATAGCTTGGCTCGACCACATCGTCGAAATGCTCCTTGAGAATCTTGAGCATCTCCTGCGTATCCTCGATCTCCGCTGTTAGCTGTGGCCTATTCAGTGCCATTAGCAGGCTATAGACAGCCGAAGCATCGAGTTCTACGAGCTCTAGTGAGCAGGCCACAGAAACCGTGTGCTCAGCTGGCCCAACGACACTGCGGACACGCCCGTTAGTCGGGGGAATCTGCAACAGTGAGATCTCGCGGACATCCTTGTTGGTGCCGCCGATGACGCTGATCACGTGCGCGTTCTCTTTGATGTCAAAGTCAAAGATCAGCTCCTTGCCATAGTCTGTAGCCACAGCAGCGCGTGCCACAATGCCGCGGATATTGTATGTCAGGCTCTGGCTTAGTGGTAGCGTGATATCGTAGTCGTTGAGGAACGTGGCCACGTTAACCTTGATCGTCGGCGTCGGTGTCGGTGAGGGGACCGAAGATAGCAGCGGTGTTGGTGCCAGCACAGCTTTGTTGGCGAGGCCTCGGCTAGTTTGAGCCTCGAGAGATGCCTTGAGCTTGTATAACTGCGTGAACTCATCGCGGATCACAAGATCAGCAACTTCTAGAAGCGCTAGCGGATCTTGCTGGATGACTAAGAGTAAGCTCTTGCTGCTAGGGGCACATTTGATAGTGTGACTTGTAGTCAAAGATGGCGATGGCTCTTTGGTGGCGACCTTCTTTTCCTCGTGAGACACAAACATACTGGGGTCCTGGAGCTGGAACATGCTGATTTTCTGTGAGTGGCTGAACAGACTCGACGTCACTGCGCTAGAGCTCATGATGATGTTGGTAGCCTTAATGTCACCCGGAAGGCGATGCATCAGAATAGAGCCGTTGAAGCCACTGCTTAGCGTGGTTGAGTGTAGGTTTATGGTATCGATCTCGATAGACGACTTGCCTATAGCAACTACAATGTGCAGCGCTTGTCAGCCCCAGCAGGCGGTTTTGTTCCAGTAGTAGCTGGAGTCGGAGCTGTCTTCCTTGGCGGGTGAGGAGGAGAAGTGGCTATGGAGGCAGCATCACTATCGACGGAGTTATGGGAGGCAAACAGCGCCAGAACGTCGTCGGCCAGCTCGCAGATTTCCCAGTTCAGGTTGATACCGGCCTCGCGACAGTGTACATTAACCACTGTGACTGGCTCTACAGCTCCTGTGTCAGCGTTGCCGTTGGCGTTGGTATTGCTGCCCTCACGCATATCGTTGCTAGCAACCTTGACGGACAAGCCCATTAAAGCGGCACGGTTCTGTTTCGGACCGGGGTCTAAGATCATCTCAACCTCGCCAAGACGGCACGTGACCAACAGTGGTAGCTCATCCTCGGTAACCACTAATTCCGGCGTCTTGTCACGCATGGGACCGAAGATGTGCTTGAGCAACACCGATGTCGACAACGGGCCCAGATCCCAGTCACGCCACGTAGTAAACAAGGCCACCACCTGTTCATTAGCGTCAGCGGGCGGACGCGGATTGTTTGTCTCGAGACAGGCCATGAGCAGTTCGTCGCGGGCAAGCGTGTCCATACGTGTCCAGATTTGGCGTAGCCGTTGCGCTAACTTCCACGAATCGTCGAGGCGTAGATGCTTCGGGACCGAGCGTAGCACAGCTGATGGCCGTAGCATAAACGTTGGGTCAGGTGTTTTCTGGCCCTGCATGAGCAGCTGCTGCACAAAGAAGCGCACGCGGTCTGTTTGGCTGGTCGTCGTATGCTCGACGATCTGGCCGAGATGGGTGGCCAGCACACCGGTGCGGTGGATCAGCGCTGCTAGATACTGGATCTTGCCTGACGATGTGCTGCACGTGATGTTGCCAATGTCGGCGTCAATACTAGTGACGTCACGAGAGCCCATCGCCACTGTTGTCTCGTTCACGGTAGCTTGGACCGCTGCCTGCAGCAAACCATCGCCGCAGTAGCTACCAGCCAGCCGT
This sequence comes from Davidsoniella neocaledoniae, assembly GCA_009806295.1. Lineage (NCBI taxonomy): Eukaryota > Fungi > Ascomycota > Sordariomycetes > Microascales > Ceratocystidaceae > Davidsoniella > Davidsoniella neocaledoniae. The sequence goes on along the minus strand of RHDR01000104.1, from coordinate 56,725 downwards.
TCCGATGCCGAGACCGAGAGCTCTCCGAAAGACGCACGGAACGATGTCCGCGAATGGCGTTCTCAGCCACAGATGGATCTGTCCAGGACTCCGTGTTCCGCATGACGACGGCCAGCCTAGATAGCTTCAGGTCATACTGGTCCTGCTCGTTGACGGGCGGTGGTGGCTCGTTTGCGCCTAGTGACGATGAGTTGAGGAAGCGCAAATACGCCACCGGAAGACACACCATGACATCGAGGATAGTACCACCAATGTTGGCCTGATTCTTGAGATCAAGCACCTCAGTCATGCTTGATAGATGGAGTGAGTCGAGAATATCATCAGGTGCCGATGGCTGCAGAGCTGAGAGTAGCTTCATAGTGTGCTGCACCGATATAGGGGTCAGGAAACCTGTGATGGCCACAGGAAACTCGATCACAATGCCGGTATATGCGTGATCTTCGCTGAGGCTGTTTGGATCGATCTCGTCCAAGGGAAAGTCTGCAATCATGAAGTCTCCGACATCAATCTGGGTAGCAGCTGCTGCTATAGCCGCTGCGTCACGTGACTGCGGCATGATATTGTTCATGGGAAACATGGGTGGGAAGAACTGGCTTGCAAATGCGCCAATACCGGACGCTGACGAAGACTGAGAGTCGTTCGTACTGTTATGTTAGCCGCGGCGTGCTCGAGGATCTCTGAGTAGGTTGACGACTGCCGGGCGGCTTCTCGCCAGCGCTCGCTCTGAGATCGAGAATGTGAGTGTGAATGTGAATGTGAATGTGATTGAGACCGTCCATGGGACTGGGCCTGGGATTGGCTGCCTGAGCGCGAAGAGCTCGATGGCCTCACTACGCTCCGACTGCTGCTAGCCGCGCTAGAGAACGACAAGAACGAGCTCTGCCGCCTCAACGTATTTCCACCTGCTGTTCGCCGCGTCGTACGAGAGCGCTGTGTGACCCGAGACTTGGTTGAGGATCCTCCGGTCCGTAGTGAAGAGGCGCCATCGTCGGCGTCAGTGCCTAGAAAGCCATCGTTTATCGGGTGCGGCACCGGCGGCACAGTCTGGGCCGGAAGATCCACAGCATCGGGGATGAATTCGCCGGCAAACTCCGGGAACAGCAAGAACGGCGTTCGGTGCGTACGTTGATCTTCTCGCCGCACAAGCTCTTGTTGGATCTTTCGCTCTTCGGTGAAGTTGAATTTACGGCCAACCATAGTCAGCCTGATACTAGCATTCAACATGATATCAGCCTCGGCAGGGATCGGCCCGCTGCCGTTCTTTCCATTGCTTCCACCGAAGTAACGCGCCTTGCTGGCACAGCCGTCCTCGGTGTTGATACAGGCTATCTGCAGATCTGGAAGCCGCACATTGGCTTTCTTCGAGTAATGACTCCGTGCCCAGTCGTTGTAGTCGACGTCTATAGGCCCTGTCGATAGCAGGAAGGCTGCTTCGTCGCAGTGTACCCATATCTTGACCGTATCGAGAGCTAGACGTAGGAATGTGATGTCATAGTATACGATGGACGAGAATGATACCAACGCGTTTTCCTCATCGTCAAATGTAAACCCGAACGCCTTGGCGCCTAGCGTTAATGCTGCCAAGAACTCAGCGTTGCATTCGCCGGTAAGCGCACCTACTGCCAGATCCCAGTTACACAGATATGTAGGCTCGGTAGGCGGAAGCCCGAAGAGACGGTTGCCAAAGACACGAACGCCGTCGATAAAGAGCTGCGTTGCCGACGATGAGGCTGTAGACGTGTCGCTTTCCTGCTGAAAAGCACCCAACGCCAGGCTGATAGGCGAGATCAGCAACTCGAGATCCATGTAGTAGTTGGTGAAGCGGGCATCGGCCGTGATAGACGCCGCCTCGACCTGAATGTGCTTGCCGGCCGAGTACAGGTTACCCGGCAGGAATATTTTGGTGTCGTCGACGCGTACCGACATGATGACGTCCATATCGTTTGACTTCTTGTAAGGAGCCTTGTCTAGTGTCTCGGCGTCTGGGTTAAGGTCCCGTAGCTGTAGGACGGCTTGGTACTCCTGCGCTGTGCGGAAGTGCATATCGTCGCCAAAGTAGTTATCCTTGAGCTTCAGCGCATATCGTAAGATAGATCCGAACAGCTTGACCACTGGCGACTGCGCCGAAACGTCGAGCACCAGAGTGTCGGTATTAGAGACCGACGTGGTAGCATTGTATTCATACTTTCCGCTGATGAATAGACTGTCGGCTTGGCCAATGTCCTTAGACGGCATAAAGGCAGCCTGTGTGTTCCACGGCGGTAGATGTAGTGAGATGGACAACGGGTCGAGCCTAGCCTCAAAGGGAATGGCATTCTTGGCCGGCCGGAACTGATCAATGGGGATGGTGAAAGACGCTGTGAGGACCGGACTTCCTAGCACCAGAAACATGTTCTCATCGAGCGACGTGGCGCTTTCGATGACATTAGCGTCATTGACGTTCAGATAGAGCTTGAACCGCCGGAAGTCAACGTTGATCAAGTACTTGAACGGCGTGAATACTAGATACTCTGTGAGTGGGCCACTTCCCCAGTCGTCGATGAGGTCGGTGATCAGAAACACGTGATCGCGAATCAGGAACAGCTCGATATTGTCGCTGAAGAGATCGATACACCATGTTCGCAGCGTGTTCCACTGTAGCGAACTACCCATGTCGCACGACACCTTGAACGGGCCGCTACGCAAAAGAGTCTGATGGTTGATGCTAGACGACATCTCAGTGCCGGGGAAGTTGACGTCAACCTTCATGTCGTAGCCCTTGGCTCCGGCAACCATGTCCATAGTATAGTTAATGGTGGAATCAGACGACACTTTGATCTCCAGCCACCCGGGCTGCCGCACTTGGGTCTTTGCCGGCACTGGGATTTTCTTATAGCGTCTCTTGCGGCGCGTTGTGTGGTTGGTGGGCGGTGCCTTGCCCTTGTACTTCCAGTTCTTAGAGTCTTCGCGCGTCAATATGCGGACAGTCACGTCGTCTTTCAGCTGCACATTGAGCTGGAACTGCGTCGCCACACGATATTCGCCAGCTTTAAGTGGATTTGCTGGGACCGCGTCCTTGCAGAGGCCCGGAAAGAAGACTTTTTGTAGTTCGGCACGGCATCGATCGGCCCATGGCCCATAGTTGACTACGCCACCCTTGATAACAAGATCGATTCCCCATCCTGGGGGCTCCTCGCCGTTGATGTTTGTGGCGAACGGATCCTCCTTGGACCGCAAGGCCGGGTCGGGAAGCTCGGGCACGGTAGCTACCGAGTCCCAATATATACGCATATAGGCACGCGGACTATCGATGATGACTGGCTCGGCGGCATACTCGACGCTGGACCATCGCACCTTGTCGTCCTGAGCCTGGTCGTCGAGATACCGTGACAACCCCTGCCAATGGCTCGCTCCAGCTGGCTGAGAGTTGGCGGTGTCGGTAGGCGTATTCGTCGCGGTGCTAAACGACTCGACCGACCCTTTCCAATGAGGCGTGATATTGCGTAGGGAGCCTAGCCAGCGGCGCTTCATACGAGCCCAAAAACCCAAAGGTAACACTTCATAGCTGTGTGCGTTCTTGCGCTCACGCATGGCACGTGACGCCTGTTCTTCTTGGAAGTCCGGGTTTGTGCACATCTCAACGACGGGATGCTTGAAACGTAAGTTGAAAACCTGTCGATATGGATCTGGAGTGGTGGTTGGAATGGCATCAATGTCGCCAGACAGCTCCTCAGCCTTGATAACAAGAACGGCTTTGGTATTCTCGTTACCCATAACAAGGGCTGCTTTATTGACCTCGAGGTGAATGGGGAAGATTCGAAGTAGCAGCGGGATGTCGTTTTCATCCGGTTGGCTTTCGGCAACGGAGGCACCAACCTCACTGTCATTCGTGCAGTTGCGAGTCGTGCTATTCTTGTCTCCTTCCTGGCCTGATTCTCTTGACAAGCGAGTGCCACGGCGGCGAATAGAAGTCGAGTCGTTGATCTCGACAGACGTGTTCCTCTCGGGCTCAGACGGGATGTTCTTGATCAAACCGTCGAGGATGGAGTCGTACACAGCCGTACGGTTGTATACAAACCATTCGAGGCCGACTAGGTTGGCACCAAAGCGGCACGGCAGCATCTTGGACACGCTCTGGTCATTTTCCTCGGCATCGCGGTCGACCCGCTGAGAAGTCCGACGTAGCGCACATTACGGAGCCAATAGCACCAGGTAAAGTAGCCTCGCTGGATGTAGAAAGTCTCGTTCTCTCCGTGGTAGCGAACGCCGCTGACAAAGATTCGGCCACCGAGAAGCGAGATCTGGAGAGCCTGGATTTCGATATGAATCCGGTACTTGTGCCAGGTGAAAGTACGGATGACATACGAGACAATAGCTCCAAATATGCGGTTCAGGTACAGCAGAAATAAGACGGCCACTAGGGCACTTATAATCAGGTATATCAGGAAGATGCTGTGCAGGCAAACAGTCAGCAACGCCACAGGCCGCTATTATACGATTCAAGGGCTGCCAAGGCAAGGCAAGGGGCACTTACTAGTTGAAGTCGGGGACGGACGGCTGATGATCGTACATGTCGCGAGGCTGGATGGCGACGGGAGCAACAGCAGCAACAGCAGCAGCAGCACTAACAGGCGATTGCTGGGCATAGCTGAAAAGCTCTGGTGCCGGCGGTAAATTCAGTGGCATCGACATGGTGTAGTGAGAGCAGCTGCAGCCGCAATCGCAGAAGTCGCACAGAGCGGCGGCGGTGATATCGTGAAGTATCAAGGTATTATATTATGTATGGTGTTATTGGTTGTGTGTATGGTTTGTGGTGTGGGAATAGCCCGGCTAGCCTAGGCTTTCAGCGCGTATTGTTTGGCCAGAGCATTCCGCCGCTTTCGAGATCGGGGATGAATTGCGTTGATTTGGTGTAAATTGATCGGTAAGCAAGGCTCGGCTCGTTACGGCAGGTTTCAAAGTGAAAAAGACCGGCTGGCTGTGGTTTTTGAGGGTTGACGGCTGGTCAATAGTGGAATTAAAGCTCCCTTGGATACCGGTTGGAATATCGCGATACATATGTATTTGACAAGCTGCCCTGTAGAAAGAAAAAAGATAGCGAGTGGATGACATAATCGGGCGCTGTGTTTAGGGGCGGCTACCCGCTGAGCCCGGCGCCCCACAGAGCCATGTGAGCACTATAGCGAGCCTAGCAGTGTGCTAAAAGGGGTGCTGATCAGCAATGTCTATGCCTGTTTTTTAGCACAGGGTTGCAGTGCACTTAGTGTCATGACTATAGCGAGCCTCCTTCAGGTTGATGTTATAGAATGTATTAGATATAAGATACTTGTATATTCCAGATTATTATCAGATATCCCAAACATTTGAGGCTCTTCTCTTTGCACATAAGGCGTGCATTAGTTGCTTGCAGGCATCTTCTGATTTTGTTATGTTCCAATTTAGTAATCTTCTTGTACTCAATCTTTGCCTGCATAGGGCCTGCTGTAGCACCATTGTTGTACCATTATTACCATTAGATAAACAAAACACACCCGCCATATATTACAACCATAAATTAGATAGTTAGCTAGAGCTCGATTTGCTTGGGCCACGCCAGCTACGAGAAACCTTGATTCTTCTTTTCTTTTCTTCATTTCTTTCTGTCTTGCAGCTTCATTTCCGCCCAACTAGCCATTTGCGACCTCTACCCATCTATCTTTCTATCACCTCTCTCTATCAACTCGATTGACTGGGCTCGCCCAATTAGCTTTCTCGCCATCGTCTTGTTGGCCGGCCGACAATTCGCCATCATGACCGGCGCAGGCCAGGCTTTTGCCCATGGCGTCAAGGTGGCTGCCGGCGTCTCATCGCTGGTTGCCGCCCTGCTCTCTGTAATGTACGCAAGCCCACGATGCTTTCTCTGCTTAGCTATAGGCTTCTCAGTACTGACTCTCTTCTCTCTCCAGATCAATTTGGCTTCAGACGTAAGCAGGCCGACTTTTTCCTATTGCTGCCCGCCTGCTATGCGCTTCATAGTGCGAAAGCGACGGCAGCTAACTGCTTGGGCCCAATCCTAATGACATGTTCGTGATACAGCAAAAACTACCGCAAGCCTTTGCTCCAGCGATACGTCATCCGCATCTTGCTCATGTACGATCTCCCCCTCCTCATCACCGGTCTCTTCGCGTCTCTGACTAACTGTCGACCAACAACTTGTACAGGGTCCCCATCTTCTCATTCTCTTCCTATATGGGCTTAGTAGCGCCGGCGTTCGCCCACTTTATCGACCCTATCCGCGATTTCTACGAGGCCTTCACAATCTACACCTTCTTCCAGCTTCTCATCAACTACCTCGATGGCGAGCGTGCGCTAATTATCATGACCCATGGTCGCCCGCCGGTACAACACGCCTGGCCGCTCGATACCTTCCTGTCTAAGGTCGACATCTCCGATCCATATACCTTCCTAGCTATCAAGCGCGGCATCCTGCAATATGCTTGGCTCAAGCCCATCCAGGTCCTGGCGACCATCATCATGAAGGCCTGCGGCGTCTATCGTGAGGGCTATGTCAGCCTGACTTCGGGCTACTTTTGGCAGGGCATCATCTACAATATCAGCGTCACCGTCAGTCTGTATGCGCTGGGTCTCTTCTGGGTCTGCATGCACAACGACCTGAAGCCCTTCAGGCCTGTGCCCAAGTTCCTCAGTGTCAAACTGATCATCTTTGCCTCGTACTGGCAGGGCTTCATGCTCGGCATTCTAGTATGGCTGGGCGCTATTCCCGATGTCAGTGGCTACACACCCGAAACGCTGGCAGCTGCCATCCAAGATGCCCTCATTTGCTTGGAGATGCCCATCTTTGCCATCGTCCACTGGTACGCCTTCTCTTGGAAGGACTTTGCCGATAACAACATCATGTCAGCCCGTATGCCTGTTACCTTTGCCTTCCGCGACGCCTTTGGCATCGTCGATCTTATCCAGGACACCAAGGCCACTTTCAACGGCGATAGTTATGGCTACCGGTCCTTTGATTCGACCGACAAGATCATGGCCCACGAAGACTCGCGCTCACGGCTGGCTAGAGTGCGTGAAGGCATGCGCTACGAACGAGGCGGCAAGGGAAAGTATTGGATCCCCAAGCCTGGCCAAACAGCAGCTTCGGCTGGCCAGACTGCGCCTCTCTTGGGTGCCTCAAGTCACGATGGTGGCTCCTCCAGTAGAGACGCTTCCGTCTCGGAGTCTGGCTTTACTCACGGTACCTTTACTGATTTCTTCGAAACTGACCCCTCCGAGGAGGAACTGTATGCCAAGGCTCGTGAACTCGAGTACGGTGATTGGAATGTAAGTTGAAGAAAAAAACCAGCTTACTTTTGTATTGACTGCCGACTAACGACTATGAAAAACAGTACCCTGTGATTACAGCTAGTCAGCCACTACACACTCGTTTCATGGCTACTCCTCGCTATATCGCCCGTCCACCTTCAACAACGCCTCCCACTTCTCGTCGCACAACACCGCCCATTGTCCACCGTAGTGAACCGCCTGCCAACAGTGAGGGAACGCCTATCCAGAAGAAAAAAAGAAGTCTAAGGCGAAGGATACCGCTACTACAAAGTCTACTATTACTACTACTACTACACCTGCCATTCCTCCATCTTCAGCAACTTCTCCCTCTACTGCCCCCCTCTCTGCTCCTACTCCTGTACCTGTTCCTCCTATTATAGCACCAGTGGTTCACGAGGTACAGGAAGAAGAAGCAGAGCCCGTCCAGTCTGATCCTTTCTTACAGGCTGATAACGATGCTACCGAGGTGGCAGAAGAAGAACGCCCTGCTGCGAATTACTTTTCAGATGATCGTGATGAATTCCGCAATGTGTGGTAAAATCTCGATATAAGTCTCTCTGTCTCTTCTTTTCTCTCTTTATCTCCTTATCTTATGTGTTGTTTTTCTTTTTTTTTTTCCTTTTTTGTTCTTTTGTTACATATCCCGTTTTTGTTCGTATGTTTTGGGTCGGCTTTCATTTATTTTATTTTTTTTCCATTAACTATTTCTTTTTCTTTTTCTCAATGCAAATTCCCCCATTTTTCATTCTGTCTTTTTTTTATCTTCCATTTTTCTATCTTGAGCGTCTCGTCTTTTTTTTTCTATATCTTAGTCTTCTCATTCATTGCTTCTTTTTTTCTTACGTACTAGATATTCTTCGATACTAACTAGTATTTTACTCTATTTATGTTCTACCCAACAACTAGGTCTTATCTATACACGGATTTTACTTATATCGTGATCTTGCTAGTAAAATATTGAATATGTTTATTTTGTTCTGTGATCCCAGTTATAAGTATTCTACTTAAGTCTAACGTATGAAATATTTACGCCGTCCATCTGAAGATATTTGGCCACCAACGCTGTGGCTTCTGTTCTTCACCAGCCGCACTCTTTTCAATATCAGCGCTTGAATATTGATTAGAGATACTTTGACCGTCGATACTACCACTACTTCCACCAGTACTACTTCCAGTAATCGTTGATCCAACTGCTACAGCTAAAACATTGTCATCTGTGCCTCTCTTAAGAAGTCGATCACGCTCACCGAGTTCCACACGCATACGATCAATCGTCATCTTCTGCCACGAAATCATAGCACAAGCAAACAAAGCAACACCCAAACCCGTTGCGCTAAGCACGAGATTAAGTATTTGTGTAGTCGACTGGCCCTGTCTAGTCAGATCGGAGTTCATTCCAGCCAAGTCAACGGCGGATGCGAGGCCGTTGGCGGCAGAGGCTTCTTCTTCTTTTAGTAATGCGAGGTCTGTGGCTGGACTGGGCGGTGTGGCGCCAATGTCCCATTGTACAGGCTCACTACCGAGAACAAAGGCTAGTGTACCACCGTTCTCGAAGACGTCGGCCCAGGTGACCCACGATTGGTTCCAGGGCCGGCCGTTGACTTGCAGCGATTGCACGTAGAAGGCATCTTCAGTGCCGCCAGTCGTAGTGATGTGCAAGCTTCGATTACCGCCGAGGTGGATCGTGGCGTCTTCAAGCCACGGTGATCCGATCAGAAACGTCGTCTGGCCCGTCATTGGGTATAGGCCTAGCATGTTCCACAGTAGCCAGGACTCCATGGCACCGGCGTCACTGTTGCCGGGAAGCCGGCCGATGTTGGGCTGTAGTATGACTTGGCTACGTAGCGGCTACGCTGGACCGATAGCGCCTGGCGGTTGGCAAAGTTGTACAGGTAAGGCGTGCCAAACGAAGGCTCATTGCCTGGGTTGAATATCGTGTGACCAAAGGCTCCATTGCTAGGCACGGTGTTTTGGGTAAAGGTGAGTTCTAGGCGGTCCACGAAACGGTCGACACCGCCCACGAGAGATATGATCTTAGCAATGTCATGATGGGCATTAAAGGAGTATTCCCAGGGTAGGCCTTGGTAGTAGTCGTCGCCCCAGTAGCAGCCACCACACGACAGAGGATCTTGGTCGATGAAGCCGGTCTCGTTACGAGGTCCCAAGAAACCAGAATGGCCAAGGGCGGTCATTGCAGGATTCCATTGGTTGCGCCAGTTGCGTGAGCGCTGAGATACTTTTCAGCCTCAGCAATATAACCTAGCCCACTGGCAACTTGTGCCAAGGCAAAATCGTTGACAGAGTATTCCACAGCGCGCGTTACCGAACGAGTAAATCGGCGTGTGATGAAGCCCAGCTTGAGCCAGTCTGGAAGAGCCCCACGGCCCTCCTTGGTCGAGCCGTTGGTATCACGAGAATCGTCATTGTTTGGTGGGTTGATCTCGGCGTTTGTCATCATGGCCTGGTAGCCGTCGACCCAGTTGATCTGACCGCGGACTCCCTTGACATAGGCATCGGCGAACACGTTGTCAACATTGGATCCGGCCTGGACGGCTCCGTTGTAGAAGGAAGAACGCGCGTCAGACATAAAGCCCTCGTGGCGCCAAATGTCGATCCACGAGCGGATGAACTCTTCGTAGGCCGTGGGCTGCAGGATATGCAGTAGAGAAGTTGTACACCGGAACTTAGCGTCGTTGTTAGTATTGTGCCTCGGAGAATATGTGAGCGCCATACATACCGTGTCCCAGAAGGTGAATATGTCGTCGTAGTATGGCTCGGTTGAGTTCCACTTTGGATTCTCGCCGGTCTTGTTTGTTGGTAATAGATTGGAAAAGTACAGCGCCGTGTATAGTTGCTGCAGCTTAGTGGTGTTTGTATCAGTCGTCGTGATCTTACCGAGTACTTGCGCCTCCCAGTCCTGGCGAGCCTCTTCGCGCACTGTCGACACAGAAGTTCCCAAGGGAATCTCTTGCTCGACGTTGGCACAGGCCTGGCTCTCGGAAATGAAGGAGACGCCAATGCGAGAGGTGACTTCGTATTGCGAAAAGGAGAAGACGGCGCCGACGTTTTCGGTGGTTGACTCGCGGACGCTGGTAGCCGAGTATGTGCTAAGGCTGAAATCGGTGGTGTTTGTGCCTACAAAGGTCTTGAAGGTAGCTGGTGCGTCGAAGTGGCCGCAAAAGTAGACTCGCCATGCCTCTGCTTTGTTCCAGCCCTGTTCTCGAAGTTAGTATCTTGTTTGTTCTGATATAGTACATATATTCCATGCTTACATTGTCGTAGTCTCCATGTCCCGTATATGATACAGTGTCACCTTCGCTAGTGACTTCTATCCGGCCACCAAGATAATGTTGCTCGAGACCCTGGCCGCGATATGATGATAGCACATGGCCAACGTCTACTAAGACGCCCGGCTTTGAAGTGAACGGAAATGTGTACTTGAGAATGCCAGCCTTGCTAGTGGCACTTAGCTCGGCGTCTATGCCATTGGCCATATGAAATCTGTACAGGCCAATCTCAGTTTCGTCATCCTGACTCCGGCCGACCTTCCAGTCTGCTAGGGGGTTGTCGATGGTCTGGTTAACGGGCAGCTGGGCAACTACACCGTATTTCGGAGCTCCGCCAGTGCCGCTTTCATGAAGCATACTAAAGCCCATCAAGACGCCATCTGGAGCATAGCCAGAGTAGGAGTCATGGCCAGTATAGAGATCGGGGCCTAGTTTGACCATTCCCAAAGGTCGCGTCACGCCGGGAAATGTGTTGCCACCATTTATAGAGCCGGTCTAAGTATATTGGTCAGTATGCGTAGATGAGCCAAGTATCAGGCCAAAGGGAGCTCAAGGTTAGCTAGCTTACATTGGTGAGTACATAGTCTGATAGGTTCTGGCCGTAGACACCGGCAATCAGAGTCAGGAGGCTTAATTGCCTCACAGGCGAAGCTATGCCGTCGTACATCGTGAGTCGTAAAGAATAGGCGTATTAACAATATGAGTGCAAGCCCATTCGAGATTTAAGATCTCATACAAACAAACAACTACTTGTATTGTTCATACGAGTGAGGTAAATATATATGTTAAGAAACTAGCAAGAACTGGGGATCGGCTGCCATATAAGATACAAATGCAACAAGGCGAGGATCAGCATCGCATTCCTGGACCGCGTGGACAAGGGTTGATGGCATGAATAGAGCTGCCAATGTCACATGTAGACCAGAGAACAAAGCACGCTCAAGGAAGACGGTTTGCTTTGCCTAGCCAATTAATATCTCGATAGGACGTCAAGTGTTGATACCAAGATGCCTCAAGTCTTGCAGTCAAGCACCAAAACAAAGATCAAGTATTATTTTGAGACGAGAACAAAGACAAGAGTACCTCTATGATAGCATGAGGACAAAGAAACTCCAGCAGCCAAGAATGAAAATGCAGAGTCTGTTTTATATATCATACGTACATATAGTTGTAAACAAGACGGCGTTTGTAGCAAATGAAGCACGTAATTAAATAAATGCGCATGTGTATTAATAGAGCTGTCCTGGCTATTCCAGTTTCACTTTGGATCAACTAACTACATGTAATTAGCCTTCAACTAAAGCCACTATAATTCTGCCCTGTATCTTGCGCTATAATTCCCTGTCGCAGGAGCTTGGACCATCCCTCTTAAAGTGTAGTAAGGGAGGCCTATAGCGGACAATTAAGGAATATAGTGGGATACAGTGGGGGGACAAGCCAACTACAACTATGAGGTACATTTGTAGGGTTGGTCTGTTCGCAACGGTTTCAAACCTCAATGGCTGTCAACCCACCCACACAAGATCGGGGCTTCATACAAGAGATCCGACAAGTTTTCATTATGCCACCATAGTACATACAGTTGTAGAATTTCATATTCATGCTACTGCGATACCATCCTAGCTACATATCTCTCCTCTTGTTCCTCCGCCAGATTTCGCATCTACTCTAGACCTAGCACCAACACACGATCTTGGTTCTAGCTTCCTATTCGCTCTACGTAGTCATCGGCAGTACATACGTACATAGCTTCTACATATGTACAGTTGCGATGCAAGGACCCTTTGTGATCACACAATCCAGAATCATGCCTGCCCGTCTGTGGTCTCTACCGGCAAGGATGCCGAAAGAAGCTGTCCATGTCCAGTTAGACGATCACGATGGCAGGATTTCGGCCTCCGAATTGGTCGAGAAATAGACCATTTTCTAAGCACGTGGGCGGGGAGAACAAGCCAGCGGATCTGATAGAATTACTCGAGTAAGGACTTTGGGTTGATCGGCAATCTGTAGCTATGTTGCAACCCTTTATCTTGACACTTCCCTGTGCCATATTGCTACATGTATGTATGTATATATATGTACATATGTACATACATATTGTCGCATACTACTATAAGGACTGAGACTCGTTTACAAAGTTCAAGTACAAGAAAAGAATACTTGGTAATGTCACTAGAAGGACACAAATCAGACTAGCTCAAGCTGTCAAACTACATGTCAAGATATATTCTTATCAATCCGTCACTAGGGTTAGACAGGGTACCGACTGTCTAAGGGTTGACTGTGACCTGATGAACATGCTTATTCTATTGGAGAAGTGTGTCACTTGTTTCATTCTTGATCACACGCGCTTTAAGTAATATATCATGAGACTGTACAAGGCAAATTAAAAAGGCAAAAAAAGAAGAAAAAAAGGTGAAGAAAAACAGGTCGATTTGGACGCTGAGCTGGCAGCACAGTAAACTGTGGAAAGGATGACAGCAATGACGATGACGCTGCATTTGTTCTATAATTGCAGGCATTTTAGACCAAGAAGCCCCGCGACCTGTTGCCGCATAAATCATAAATTGAACAGCAAAACGCTGAGCTGGGCGGTTAAACATCGGCAGACTATAGGCGGTGGGCCGAAAACCAATCAGAACACTCAGATTTGGGGCTGAAGTGGGTCTTCTGCTCAGCAAGCTGGAGGCGGTGTGAGAATTTTTGTCGGTCAAGGCAGGCAGAATCTCAATCCTTCAACTGCCCACAGTCAACACCGCCAAATCAATCAAACTAGCAAAACAAGTCAGCAAAAAGAAGAAGGAGAAGAAGAAGAAGAAGAGAAGACTGCAGCTTTGGTATAGCAAGTTGAAAGAAATTGAGAGTTTGTATATCATATTCTCCTTATCCGGAAACTGCGCGCCTCAGTCTGACGGCAACAGCCTCAGATTTCCCTTCATCTACGCCTCCTTGTCGTGCGGTGATCAATTGGAGCTCTATCTAGGCTACTCAAACGACCGGCTCACGATCCATTGTCCGAAATCCCGTCCAAAGTCAGCCGGCCTGTCTTCCATTGAAGCCGATCAATCCCATATTCTATCAAGGTTTACGCCATCTACAGCCCACGTTTGTCTCTCGATATCTACTTCCTAGCCTCAATATGGGCCGCAAACCGAACCCTCTTATCCTGGAATATTTCCAGCGCGGCCCCAAGCTCGCCGATAATAGTAACCGTTATCCCCACACCTGCAAGCTCTGCGGCGAAGACTTTCCCAAGGGCCGCATCGACAGCCTGACGAACCACATCACCAAGAATGGCAAATGCCCGGCTATTTCAGAGACCGACCGTATCAACGCCTGTCTGACTCTCCATGGCATCCCCAATGTGCCCTCAGTCACCGACCGCCTGCCTACGAGCATGGCTACGACCACCATAACCGACGCTACCTCGCCCACCGACACGATTCTGGCCCAGCAATGGAGCGCCCTCGAAGCTCTGGCCGAGGCGTCTCGCCAGGTTGACATGAGCGAGAAGCACGAACGTCCGTCTCCCGCTATGGAGGAATTCCCGGCTGGTGACAGCGCTGCCATTCTTCCAGCTGCTGATAGGTTCGAGATCCAAGAACCTTTCACACTCGACAATCCGCCTGCACACTACGCATCAGCAGCTGCTCGGATAGCTCAGCAAAACCTCTCATCACTATTGCCAACTGACTTCCAGTCGAACCACGGAGCCGACTCGCCACCACATCCTCTGCCTCCAACGACCACTGAGACTGAGGTACCCGCTGCTGTCGATGCCGTCATAAAGCAATCCAGTCCTGAGCCTATGAACACCGACGCCGACGTCGATGCTGATGCTGATGCCGTCGCGAATACATCTCAAGATGTCCAACATGAGCCTCACTTGTCAGCCGCAGACGTCGCGCATCTCGAGTCGGCCACCGCTGCCACAGACTTGTCCGTTGCCGAAGCCGACACTGCCCGCCTAACGGGCACCCTTTTAGATCCTCAGCTAGTGGACGATGACAGCACAGATCTACAGTCTGTTTCAGACGCCCAAGCTGCCCAGCAGGCAGCAGAGCAAGCACAAGCACAAGCACAAGCACAAGCGCAAGCAGAGGCAACAGCAACGGTAGCTGCAGCCGTTGTGGCAGCCGCAAATGATCAAGCCCCTGGTCTCCAAGTTACGGAAACTACGCAATGGATAAACATGACTTACATAGCGCCCAAGCAGCACCAGCAAGCACACCAGCCTATGCTTTCCCGCGATTTCTCGAGAACCCCCGTCCCAGCACACAGAGGTGGCGTGCGGATGGACACGACCGGTCTACACAATGGCCGGCCCAAACATGCCCGCGCACGATTCAGTGCCGCGCGGAGAAAAGAAGTGCAGGAAGTACGCAAGCTTGGAGCCTGTATTCGGTGCCGCATCTTACGGAAGACCTGCGGCAAGGGCGACCCATGCGAGACCTGCTACAAGGTTCTTTCGCCGCGAGTCTGGCGTGCCGGCTGTGTGAGGACCCGGCTTCACGAGCAGCTGGAGCTCTATTCGGCCGGCGTCCAGGTGGTGCTAGCACAGAACCGCTACAATATGATCAAGAGCACGTGGCAGCTCACTACCGGCGATTCGTACATCGAGGGGAGTCTGTTTGCCTCTGAAGAGAGCAAGATCATGCTGCGCACATTCGAGTTGAGTGCCCAAAAAGAAACCACGTTGCCCGATCAGGAACCGGAAATGGAGACTCGTGCCATCATGATCGACTGTGACTCGGAGGATATGCCTAATAAGGTCGAAGAATACATGCGTCAAGTCCTGCCTCTACTGATAGAACACGAGCCTTCAGCCATGGTACGCACCATTCTCAACACGGCCGTGGCACAACTAAACGCATGCGAAGACGAACTACTTCGACACGCCCTCGAACTTTGGGGACTTGTCGATATCATAGACCGCGAGCGTCAATGGCAAATCATAGAAAAACGGCCCTCAGAGAATCTCGAACGGTGCATTCGCGAGCCCAACGAACGTCTAGGCATTGATATCTACACCGTAATGTTGATCCAACTCAACGCGGCCGCCGAACGTAAAGCCAACGTCACATCACGCACCTTACTCAACAAGATGCAGCGATTCCTACAAGACTCCAAAGTCAAAGTTGGTTTCCGCATGTTTCTAACCGCCTTGGTCTTCCTCAACTGCGTCGAAAAGAGTACTTGGGCCTTCCGAGCCTGGGAACAACAGAATCTGCGCGGTGGATGGCCCCTTGAACGACAGCCCGAGACGTTTATCGGCCAAGGCGCAAACTTGGCTAGTCTACTCAAGTTGTTGTTGAATTGTAGACGAGTTTTGCCTCAGATTAATCGGGATGAGGAAACGGGCTTGTTATATCCAAACGAATCGGCTGGGCAGGAGTTTCTGGATTTCTATAAGCTGATGAACGTACATCGTGAGTTTTTACCATCTTTCAATTTGCTTCTTCTTTTTCTCTTCTTGTTACTAATATTCTCTTCTTTCCAGATCATATGCTTCATGAATGCCAGGAAAAGGCAGAATTCAACCCGGTTGACTCACGTTGTCTTGAGTTGACTCTTTGTGCCCAGATTCTCCTCGGAAATTAGGCTCCTATCATCCATCATCACTAGAGTTTTTCATTCCTATTCCCTCATTCGTTTTCCGGTTTATTACATTCATCTTCTTTAATACCCTATATTCTTTCTTCCCCCCCTCACTAGATCTCCCTCAACATATCCATCGCCTTATTATATATATCCCTCTTTCTCTAAGCTTTATGATTCCCTCACGACCTCTCTTACCCCCTCTCCTCATATCTATTATCTTCGTTATCCTAACCCTTTCATGCTATTTTTTTTCTTTATCTTTTATCTTTTGCTTGTAAAATCATACCCCTAAAGTTTTATATCTTAGCTCTCCCATCAACGTTTTTTTTCACTATACATTTTTACAGTATTCTTTTACAAGTTGCTGCACGCGCAGATCACAAAAGATCCCCCACACAAAAAACATGAAATAAATAGTGTTGCATCATTCTTATAGACGAATCTTAATCATTGCAAACGCCATATTTCCTACTTCTCTTTTTATAATCCTGTGAAACTATAAACAGCACTGAGTCTTGATATTGGAGTACTAAAGCGTATCATTGTAGTTGGTATATTCATTATATTTACATCATAACTTCAGAAAGACTACTCTCTTCATTTCTCTTTAGCCCACTTTCCCTCTCCCTTATTACTCACATTAAGTCTGAAAGCTCGCTGTTGAATTACCCGTATCCTGTCTATTCAGCCCCGGCGCCACCGGCCTCTTCGGCTTCCTGAAGCAAGCAAACTCATTCTTACTCGCCTCACGTAACTTCTTCAACGTATTTCTCATCTCCGGCAACTCCGTCTGTAACCGAGCCCTAGCATCGTTATCCGTACGCGAGTCTAGTTCCTGATAAATCACACCTTGCATATCCGTCGCGTTGGATGTGGTGTATTGACTTAGCGTTTGCGATACGAACTCGACGTCTAGCGTAGCTTGCATCAGTGCTTCGAGGGGGTATCGGTCGCGGATTTTGAAGACTGCGAGCATCTCGCGCGTTAGTTGCTCGAGAAGGAATGAGAGTACTTGGCTGGTTAATGAAGGTGTCGTGGTGGAGACTTGGCTGTGGATTAGCACAAGACTTAGTAGAGCTTCGTATACGTATGGTTTGGCTTCGCTGGGACGTGTGCCCGGCTTGGGCACCCACGAGGGCTTGGAGATTCCTGTTTTGATGATGTTGCGTAGGTTGTCAATGGCTGGACGGGTGTAAGACTGGAAGAGGCGGGCATCGATCTGGCCTAATACGTCCTTGATCGTCTTAGACTCGTCGGTAAGCTTGACGGAAAAGGCGTTCTCAAACTGTGAGTTTAGACTTGGCACAACCTGTGACCGGAGTGCCTGTAAGTTGCTAAGCGTCAAAAGCATGCGGACGTTCTGTATAAGAAAAAAAGTATACCGTTAGTAACCATTGCTATATGTCGTGATATGGACTGGAACTTACTCTGTCGCCAGCATCTAAAGGCTTGCGACCACCAGTCACAGACTGGGGAATTGACGATGACATTGTGCTGCGGTCAAACTCGGTTGTCCATTCATCTCCCGTAGTCTTGATAGACCGCTCAGCATTCTCAACCATGCCGCTTAGCGCTTTATATAGCGTTGTAACATACTGACTGCGGACCATCTGCTGAAGCTTGGGAGGAGGAGGCAGGACGATATCACCTGCCTCAGACTTCGACATGGCTTCAGAAATATATAGAATCTTTTGCATACCCGCCAACATTGTGCCTTCAAAGGCTGCAAAACTAGCCGGCATCTTGGTCACATCGCCCTGGTCCACAGAACGGTGCCAGTCTTCGACATATTTGACATTCTCAGCATCCGCATTCCACGCCGGGCATAGCGCAGTGACACAGCGCTCTCGAGCTGCGCCGACAAGACCTCTTAGCCGTTCGACGACTGTGGGATCGATAGTCTTGACGGGCTTCAGACTAGCCAGCTCTGCTGCACCTGAGCCCACGAGAACGAGCATGTTGGAGAGATAGTGGACACCGCTGATCGAGTTGGACCATGGCGGCCAAAAGGCAAACTTTTCCCAAGCTTCGCCACGTTTAGTAGACGGTAGCACGTTACTTGGATCCAAGTTGAACCGGGTGTCTCGTGATCGGGGGTCATGGGCTTGCCATTAGGACCTGGAGTGCCTGGTGAAGGTGGCACAGGAGAAAAGAGAAGCGAGATATCCTCTGGTGGTAGGCCGGCAAAAAATGAGAAGACGTGATCTCGGAGAGCATCTACAAGCTCGACAATGCCCTTTTCTAACGTCATGGTAGCTTCTGGAGTTAGACGGTGGTGCTCGACAGATTCACCTTGGAAGCCATATGGCAGCATGCGCTGAGTGGTGCCTTCTACAAAGCCCCGAAGCGTCTTTTCCAAGTCTACGATCTCACCGAGAATACCCTGCGGAGAAAGCATGCTGGACAGGAATGACTGCATCTTTTCCCATAGTTCGATCACGTCGTTGGTATCGTAGGGTGAGATTTTGCTTTCAATAGTCTGTCGGCCTAGCGATCGTAGATGTGAGGCCACCACATGTGGACTTGGCTTTTCCTGGTTAGCTAGACGACGTCGAAGCACCTCAATTTCAACCCGGCACCGGTCAGCTGTAGTTTGAATACGCCCCTTTAGGAACTCCCACTGACTGGCCAGCCACATATACACTGGGCTCTGATCGACACCGAGTTCTAAAAGCAAGGAAATGTGCTCCATAGATTGGTCTTGCTGTAAGCCAACAGCACCTTCGGCCCGCGAAGTTTGATGTGATGACGTCAGTTTCCGCCAGACCGACCGCTTGAATATCTGGATTTGCTCCTCAACGTCGTGCCACATGCGACCTGCAATAAGTAGCTGATATATCTGCGAATCTGAGAGGGTAAGTTCCTTAGCCGCAGCTTGTTTTGCAAGGGCTCGGCTGTCCTTGGAAAACTGACGGGCCTTGTTATACTCTTCCACTAGACTTTCATGATCTTTGCGTCTTATACTATCGGCGACAGCAGATCCCAGTTCGGCATACTCCTTGTACTTTTCGAAGTTGTTCATTAGGGTCTTGAGACTGTTCTCTTTTTCGCGACACCGAGAGCTGGACCCCAGACATCTTCAGCCTTTGCAGAAACATCGAGTAAAGGCGCTTTTATGCCCATAACGCCATATTCGCTCTCCTTTAGTAGCGCATTCTTCTTCTTGTTCTCGGGTATAAGGGACGTTGGTAGTGTGGCGACATTAAGCTGACCAGCAGAAACCAAACTGTTTCTAAAGCTGTTGCGACTGGCGCGACGAGCATGCGTAGACTGTTGCGATCGGCTGACGTCTTGATCGGCACCGCGATACTTCATCTCGCGGTAGACATTATCGATGGTGGCCTTGGCCTTGACGAAGCGCTCGAAGTTGGACTCGACGAGGACCTTTAGAGACGCTGACTTTTGATCGATCGATTGTGAAAGGTTGTCCAAGCCGGCTATCAGACTACGGGTATCGTCTTGTCCGTGAACTTGCGACAGGAAAACGGCGGGCGAGAAAGTTGTTGAAGAAAGCATAAACTGGTTTCCTACGAATTATAGACATGTTAGCATACGTTGACACTCCATACAAAGCTACACAGGGGACATACTAAGCTGTGGCCGGTCCTCGACCCGGATGCCCATCTGACGTAACGAGCGCACAACACTGTCCGAGGTGCCTAGCGGATCTGCTCGTCCATGGGAACTGCGCTGCCATTATTCGACGAGCCGCCTTAGGCATCATGCTCTTACGGGCCTTTTCCAGAGCCTGATACCGCGACTTGCGCCGTTGGACCTTGGCCTTCATATCATCTTCCTCGGAATCATCGCTGTTGTTCTCGGCCGGCCATTCGGTGGGATATGGCGTGGGGAGGTGGTAGAAGGCGAGGATGGTTCGTTCGTCCATGATTGCGATAGCGGAAACCGCCGAAGGGGAAGGCGGGAAAGGACGGAAACTAGAGTCTAGAGTACGCAGATGAAAACGAGAAAAGAAAAAAAGACAAAATATTTCAATATTGGCGGTCCTCACTGTCATTCGTTGTGAAACAGTTGAAGTCGATGATGTCGTTATGGCTGGCCCTCAAGTTGTGGCGGCTGATTGTCGGTTAAGCCGGAGAGCTCCTTACCCTTCTGAGAGCTCCTGGAAAGTCGATTAGAGTAACTGCTACATCCTAGTCAGGCTGCCCCGCGAAAGATCAACTGGACCCACTAAATGCGCCGGCCTTGTCTACTTTTTGGGGATTTTTTGGTGCAACTTTAAGATTTTCAACAACAAACCGTCAGCCTTGTGCCCTGTTTGGCCTGCTCATAACATCTTTTGCTTCATCATCTTTTTTTCCTCGTATGATTAGAACCTTCAACCGCCTATAAACACAGAATTTCGATCTTCTGTAACATTCCTGTGCCTTTGATCCATCTCGACTATACTAGTATCCTTCGCCTTCGAACGACACCATGAGATTGACGCCGGACCTCATCAAGTCGTCTCTGTCCTATCTCAACCCGCTTAAGGAGCGCGAGCTGGACCTGAGAGGTATGTTTGGAAAGAACAGATGCTACAACACCACTTGATCATGCAGTAGAGCAGAATTGATAGCCAATTTGTCTTCCGACTCCATTAGGACATAGAATACCCAACATTGAGAATCTGGGTGTGGCCGGTGTAAGTCCCCTTCCTATGCCACTGTAGAGAGACAGTTCCTTTATGGCGCTGTGCTAACATTATACTATGTAGCCCCATGATTCTATCGACTTGACCGACAATGATATCCAAACGCTGGGAAACTTCCCGCTTTCTCCCCGTCTCACCACATTGCTTCTGGCTCGCAACAGAGTATCTACCATCCAACCAACACTCGCAAACTCCATTCCCAGCCTGAGAAGTCTAGTGCTCGCAGCGAACAACTTCCAGCAACTGGCCGACATTGAACCGCTCAGCAACCTGAAGTTCTTGACACATCTGGTGCTCATTGATAACCCCATCACAAAGATCGACAATTACCGTTACTGGGTGGTGTGGAAGTGCCCCTCGGTCCGGTTTTTAGACTACCAGAAGGTCAAGCAGGCGGAAAGAGAACATGCCACCGAGCTATTCGGCACAGAAGAGGAGCCTACGACTTTGACACAAAAGGTATAGTTTTCTGGCATAGACGCTTTCTGAATTACAAACGTAGAATACTATGCTAACATGATATTCACTCGATAGATCCTAGGTGACCGTTCTCGAAGCGTGGTCGAAAAGACAGAGACTGCGCAAACCTCCAAGTTAGCCCGCATGAAACTCACTGACAAGGAGAAGCAACGTCTCCAAGAGATGATCAAGAACGCAACTACACTAGAGGATATTATCAAGCTAGAAAAGATCCTCAACGAGGGTAGACTGCCGCCAGGCTTCCAGCTAGAAGAAGATGCTACTATGGAGGGTTGATAACAGCCATGGGGATAAGAGTGTGCTACTTCGTGCTGACTTTTTTGTTTTCATACCCCAAGATCTGCATCTGGGTCTATTGGTTTCTGTTCCGTTACGCATTTTCTTCTACAAGATTGCACGGTAGGAAGGGGGTGCGGACTTATATTTTTTTATACCATATTCATGACTTGGGAGTCTATTTTGGATTGGCGTTTATGTATACGAGACAAAACTTGATGCTCGAATTTGAAATTTTGAGATTCCTGATTTTCGCTTCTAATTCTATTCTAGACAAGTTAGAAGTACAACTAATAATTGACCAGCTACATTTCGTCATTTGAAAAGAAAAAAAGGCTCTATATAAAGATATACGATAGATGTTGATGTGATAGCGACATGAATGCTATAAGCAAGAAAACAAACAAAACTGTAAAAAAGAACGCTAGAATGAGTCGTTAATCAAATAATGTAAAGTAGATGCTGATCTGGCCTTTGGTCTCTAGCCGGTCATCTCAGTATCGTCCTCGTTGATTTGAGACTTCAAGCCACCCAAGCCCAACATGCCAGACCCATTGATGAGCTGCTTCTGTTTCCGGCCGCCATTTGCTGCATCCTTTTTATCGCCATTGATGTTGGCTCTAGTAAGAGCAGCCTGGTCCTTGATTTTTTTGTACGGCTGAGTCTTGGGTACAATGTCCTCGAGAAACTCGAGATGGTCGTTGTGGCCAACGGCAGTTGCTGAGCTATGTTAGTGACGTGCTATGGAGAGAGGTCTGCTTTGCATATGAGGTAGAGAAAGAGAGATAGTAGCCATACCGACGTCTTTGTATTGAACGTTGCGACGAGGCTTTCGATCAAGCTTGGTCGCGGCGTGTGCCTCGGTAGCAAGATGCTGAACGAAGAGTTCCTGATAGAAGCAGTTAGTTGATCTGAAGTTATATAGTGAATCTGTTAGGTCTTACAGTAGCCAAAGTTATCAAAAAGGCAGCGTTGGTAGAGCACGTGGTGATATCAGGGTCAACGGCGACGATTTTCTTGATTCTCGTCACTGATCAACTTGGCGGTTAGCAATAGGACAAAAAGTATATCTAGTATAAGCATTTATATCGCCTTGAACTGTGTCACTTACATGGAAGCTGGGTTTGGCCTGTTACAGGTCTCTTCGGCGCAGTTTTGATACTAGACATTGCTACTTTTATTTGATATTCTTGTGAATCTGCCCTCTGGACTGTGTTAGAGCGTAAGGATGTTTCAAGGCGGCGACTATGACGATGTTTGCTAGACGGCGCGTTTAAAGTGAAAACGACTTGGTAAACCGCGTTTGTTGTAGGGCGTCCCCTACTAAAGGTTTAGCAGCTTTTTAGTAGGGTTGGATACTTCAGTGGGGGTCTGGTTTAAGAAGTGCCCTAGAACTTGCGGCTCTGTAGGGCTTAAAACGTCGGTTCTGGTAACGACAAGATGGAATAGAGCTAGTTTCCATATCTATACATTGGTGATGGGAATTAAAGATGCGATAGCTGGTTCTATTAAACATTAATCTACCTTATACGATGGAACTATGCCTGCATCAGCTATAGCGCTGGCATTGCTGAGCTAAGCTTGTTGTTAGGCTAGGCATCACTGTAGCTCTAGGGCACTAGAGTGCTCCGAGCGCTGTCTTGAGCCACTAAAGACACAACATCAAACGAAACAAAGAGAACATTTTGAGCAATTGAGAGCTAAGCGTTGTTTGTCCTTTGACGAGCTCAAACTCCAACGACAAGCTGTCTTTGCAACTATCATCGCTCTCTTTAATTGATCGCCCGTCGCTAATCCGAGTCTGATTGACTATCTTAGAGCTTCATATCGACTGGCCTGCCATAAACGACCCTAAAATCGGTCTATAGAGTCGTCCATCTGAATCCCGCTTCAGTTTTAGCTCTACAATGAACTACAGTTGTTTTCTCTAGCGACCCAGACTCTCTATATACATATCTCTATTTTTTGTCTTTATCTTTTTCTCTCTTGCTACCAATTCCGCTCCCACGCACAGACTCGAGATCAGGAAGAATATGCCGCCATCATGAATTCCCGAGCTTCTGTGTCTTCTATACGCCAGAGAGCATCGTCAACCGCAGCTCGCGCTAGCCTCGAATACGGCTTAGATAATGAGCCGGCCGAGCAGCAGATTGAAGAAGAAATTGCCGAGATCAAGCGCTACGAGGTTCGGCCGTCCGCTTCCAATTCCAATTCCCCAATATATATACATACACACATAGACCTCTAGCGCTAATATCTCAGCAACTTGCACACAGGACTTTACAACGATTGGTATATGAGCCCCGCCCGTCGCTATGTATACACGCAAACTGACCGTCGTGACTCCGTAGACTGGGTACAGGACGCTGCCCGTGAACATGCCCGGCGCCAGGCCCGAAAGCGCCAATTCAATAGCCGTCTGAATAGCAGCCATGGCCGCGTTAGCTGGCGCTTCCGCTTGGCTCAATCGTACGAGGCCGCGCAAGGCTGGATCGTCGTGACGCTGATCGGTACGGCCATTGGCATGATTGCGGCTGTGATCAATATCGTATCTGAATGGCTGGCTGATATCAAGCAGGGCCATTGCACCACTGCCTTTTATCTGAATGAAGAGTTTTGCTGCTGGGGTGAAGACAACGGTATGTCTGTTGCTTGGAGGAGGGTTCTTTGCTGTGTTTTCATATATGCGTGTATCATATCTGTATCTACAGTGCTGACATGATTCTAGGCTGTGACGACTGGAAGTACTGGTCAAATTTCACCATTGTCAACTACGCTATTTATACAATTATGGCTGTGAGTTATCCCATAAAAGCCACCAGCCAAAGTCCACACTGATTCTAATGATGCGCAGATCATATTCGCATTGATATCTGCTAGTCTCGTGCGTTCCTACGCACCATACGCCGCTGGTTCAGGCATATCAGAGATCAAGTGTATCATCGCCGGCTTCGTGATGAAAGGCTTTCTCGGCTTCTGGACTCTCTTCATAAAGTCCGTTGCACTGCCTATAACTATTGCCTCCGGCCTGTCTGTGGGAAAGGAAGGCCCTAGTGTTCATTACGCTGTATGTACAAGCAACGTAATCTCGCGCATGTTCGATAAGTATAAGCGCAGTTCATCCAAGACCCGCGAGGTTCTATGTGCTGGTGCGGCTGCTGGTGTAGCTGTGGCCTTCGGCAGTCCAATAGGCGGCGTGCTCTTCTCAGTCGAGGAGATGTCTACCTATTTCCCCCTAAAGACATTGTGGCGGAGTTACTTTTGTGCTTTGGTCGCTGTTGCTACATTGTCCGCCATGAATCCATTCCGTACTGGCCAGCTAGTCATGTTCCAGGTACATTACGATCGGTCATGGCACTTTTTTGAGATTGTGTTCTACGTGCTTCTCGGAATTTTGGGCGGCCTGTACGGCGAATGTATGATCTACCTGAATCTAAAGTATCAGGCCTTTAGAAAGAAGAGGCTTAGCGAGTATCCCGTGCTCGAAGCCGTAGTGCTTGCCGGTATCACTGCTGTTCTATGCTACCCCAATGCGTTCCTTAGAGTCGAAATGGCCAAGAGTATGGAGATTCTATTCTTGGAGTGCGAGGGCGCTGAAGACTACCACGTCTATGCGAACAAGACCGTCGATTCTGGAATATTTTGTCTCTTCTCATTGCCACAGCTTTGCGATTTGGCCTAGTCATTATATCATATGGCTGCAAAGTGCCCGCTGGAATCTTTGTGCCGTCTATGGCTATCGGCGCATCCTTTGGCCGTGCTGTTGGTATCATCGTACAGGTGCTTCATGAGTCTTCTCCAGAAAGCATATTCTTTGCCTCCTGCAAGCCCGAAGAACCCTGCATCACGCCTGGAACATATGCCTTTCTAGGTGCGGCCGCTGCTTTGAGTGGTATCATGCATCTCACAGTATCTGTAGTGGTCATCATGTTCGAACTTACAGGCGCCGTCGACTACATCTTACCCACTATGATTGTCGTTGGGATGAGCAAGCTGGTCACCACCATGCTTGGTGGACAGGGCGGTATTGCCGATCGCGTGATTCCGTTCAGTGGCTTCCCCTTCCTCGATAGTAAAGAGGAATACAGCTTTGGTGTTCCGGTATCCCAGGTCATGATAACCTCAGTAGTGTCGATTCCTATGACAGGCCTTGAGGTCAAAGATGTCGAGAAGTTACTATCATCAGACGAGTATCAGGGGTACCCCATTATCGAAGATGAGAACTCCCGTATTCTACGCGGTTATATTGGACGTACGGAGTTACGCTATGCTTTAGATCGTATGCGCCGCGAACGCCCGGTCGATCCATCGACGAAGTGCCTCTTCACGCCATTATTTGGACCGTCTCCGCCAATTCCAGCAGCAGCAGCAGCCAACGCACCGATCGATTTCGGGCGTTACATTGACGCTACACCAGTGACGGCGAATCCAAGACTCCCTCTCGAGACTGTCGTTGACCTATTTTGTAAAATTGGGCCACGAGTCATCATGGTGGAGTATCAGGGCAAGTTGATGGGTCTAGTCACAGTCAAGGACTGCCTCAAGTTTCAGCACAAGATGGAATCTAATAACGACGTTGGTGTGCGTGATGCCTTTGAGGATGGTCAAGAGAAGCTATGGGCTTTGATACAGAACGTGGCGGGTTGGGTTGCTGACAGAGTCTTTGTGGCGTCAGCGGGAAGAATACAGTTGCGTTCTGAGGAGAGGTTTAGGATGCCTCCTACGGGCGCTACGATACTCAATGGTGATGAAGACGACGAAGAGGACGGTGTAGAACTGTCATCACGGTGAGATATAAATAGGTTTAGATATGCGTCTTTTTTCGGTTCATAGTTTTCAAAATATACCTCTTATAGCTTCTTGTTCAGTACTATAATTTACTAGCTGTGGCCTATGTAAGCCTTTACGAAAGCATGTGATATCTAGGGTTTTCTTGATGTCAATCCACCTTGTTTATAGCTGAGGAACGTCCTCATCGTCATTATCACGATACCGAGTGGCGTCCTCGCCCTCGCCTCTCAGAGTATATAGAGCGGTAGCCTCACCGACTCCATCATCCTGACCTACCACCCTCGCCTCATTCCCATTCTCTCCGTCACCTTCGCCCTCGTCTTTGCGACCAATAATCACATTCCCGATAACCAACAGGGTGGCTCCGAAAAACCAAAGAGGAGGAAGGGATTCCGAGAATATGGCCCAACCAGCAACAGCCGTACTCATAAAGTTGGCTGAAGTGTTAACCATGGAGACTTGGGTGGTGGAATTACCAGCAGCCAAAGCACGTGTGAAAAGCGCCCACATGACGCCATTAAAGGTGAGGTTCAGCACGAAGAAGATCTAGAGCTCGATATTAGCAAGGGGCAAGGTGTTTGTTGGTTTGATGTGGGTATACACGATTATAGCACTCTAGATACGTACAATACGGAGGACGCCTTCGAAGGGCTTCACATGCTCACCAAGGCCTATGAACCCAGCAATACCGGCTGCGATATGTGCCGTCAAGTTCGTCGTTGACCTAGAGCATACAAACACATTAGCGCCAACTGGCCACCTTAACCTCATGAAGACTCTCCATCCTCTCCGTCTCGGGTATTGACAAAACTCACAGCTTCGCAAATACGCCATTAATGGCCGCCGTCAGTCCGCTCAACGCCGATAATACGATCCAGTTCTCTTTAGTCACGTGTTTTCGGCCATCGACACTAGAGCCCGCCGTAGCTGCCTCCACTACGTTTGCAGAAGGCTGGAATCTATCGTCCGAACTGGTATCGTTGAGTAGCGTCACTGCTTCTTCTTCTTTGCGGGAAGACGATAAAGCCATTTTAGAGTCTGATTTGGTTGTTGCGGTTACGCGTTGGCGGACCATTTCAGGAAGAAGAAAAAAGAGAAACTTTGTTGAAAGGCGGGTTCCGGGACTTTATTATTGTTATAATCATTTGTATAGCGTATAGTATAACAAAAGAGTTAATATGGGCGCAAATGTCCAATACTTGGTTTTAGGGGACATTTGTTGCTCTATTTCCATTCTTTGTCATTACCTAACTACATACTACTATGAATGTATACAAATTGGAGCTTCCTGGAGCTTAGGTCACACCTGCAAGGGTCAAGTCAGCCCCACGCAAGGCAGCTACAGTTTTTGGCTTTGGCTCAGAACGGCTCGA
Organism: Davidsoniella neocaledoniae; assembly: GCA_009806295.1. Classification (NCBI taxonomy): domain Eukaryota; kingdom Fungi; phylum Ascomycota; class Sordariomycetes; order Microascales; family Ceratocystidaceae; genus Davidsoniella; species Davidsoniella neocaledoniae. The sequence continues at coordinate 28,964 of RHDR01000104.1, read as the reverse complement.
CATTAGGTTATTTATATTGACGTGCCCTTATTAGACTGCAGTGTTGAATGTGTATAGATTTAGATCCATGGTTTGATAGAGGCTTTGTATTGGCCATGATAGAAGACAAGATAACAATAAAACATAATAAAGAAATAAGAAATCTCAAGGTTGATTATGCTCAAGCGTGCAGAGAGCTTCGACTCAACCATCCGTAAACGCCGTACAGTGAAATAGTTATAGAATAATAGATCCCAGTCAGTCACCAATAGAAGAAGCAAAAGCAGAAGCAGAAGCGGAAGCAGACAGCCTCTATTGGCCTTCGGGTTTCTTCGAGTTGCAGCTGACAATCTTTACTTTGTCAGCATGGACTGGCGGTTGTGAAGACCCATCCATCTTGAACGTGACGTTTTTGATCAAGAATGTCCACACTTCGTCGCAGAAGCGGTACGTATCTAGACTGCCCTGTGGGTTTAAAGAGGTGCCGAAATGGCAGGAATGTGTCAGTTATCATGGTAGATTTGAAGTACAAGAACGAGAGGCCACGTTCGGTATTCTTGTCGTGGTGTACCTTGAATGATAATCTAGCCTTGACACTCTTTTGCAAGGCTTCCGTAATGACTTGATCAAAAGTTGAGAGGACTTTGATGGCGAGCTGCGGATCGATGCGCTGCTCGCTGATAAGATCATCAAGCGTATCTGTAAGGGCCATACCGATGCTACAAGTGCCAGAAAAAAAAGATTGCAATTGTTAGCCAGTCGATTCCTGTATAGCAATGCGCCAACAGGCAAGATTGTTGTGTTGTATATAGACGAGTGTGGATGTAGCAAAGCGCGCAAACTGATCATGTTGGCTGCCATATGTATGCCATAACATTGCGTTTCTAGGCTTGCAAGGAAAATAATGATGATTATATGATTATATGGTTATATAAATCACACTAATGCAAAAGGTTATCATGGAAAGAAGTACCTGCTCCGGCGGTACAGCTCGTAGAATGACTGTTGGTTAGAAGCCATGATGAACGATATCGATATAGATAGCTAGCTTCAATGTTAAGCGAGCCCAAGCCTAGACAGAATACGATAGATGTGCTAATTCAACTTGTGTAGATTTACTAGCAGGACAGGATCAAGTTCCTCCACCGGGACTTTGTGTGTATACGGCGGTTTTTCCGGTTGATCAGTCAGTCAATTACAGTCGCGGCAGTCCGCTGGATAATATGCAAGCAACGTTGAGCAGGATATGCAGTTGCGGGAGTCGAGAGCGGGCAGCGTCGGAGGAGAGGTTGTCGAGATGGGAAAAAAGGAATGCGCAGTATTTATAGTAGTCGAAGAATGTACAAAGGAGAATTGAGACTGATGCGCGCTACCGCCTAGAGAAGCCGGTTCTGAAGCGCAGATGTGGCGCACTGACTAAGCACATGTGGCGACTGTTGTGTGGCACAGCATAGCATGTACAGCGTCCAAAGTGTTTGACAGGCCTGGATAATGCGACTAAGAAAGAAGAGAGAGAGAGAGAGAGCTTAGAAGCTTTGCTTTAGCTTAGAAAGGAAGCGAAGCCTAGTAAAGCAAAACGTCTCCAAGCAAACTAAACCAGCAGAAACTACAACGTGAGCCCTTTAATCCAAATTTGTTTATTCAACCCGCAAAACCGTCGTCCCATCGCTGTCTTTTTTCTGTTTTCCCTAATCAATCTCGATCTCTTTGCCGACGAACATCACGATCCCGATACGAATAATAAATAGCCTCTGTATTTCCGCAGTGCAATATCAACAATGAGTCTCCTAACCTATGGCCTGGGGGCCTTCACCTCCATCGTCACGACTGCCGGCGCTCGTAAGTCCAGCCTAGAAAACGCCCTATAGTGTTATTCTACCTGCACCATCGCCATCTGGCAACGCATCACGACGCCGATTGCGCGCGCACTCACGATCGTCATCGCCTGCTCAATTTTTTCTCGCTATTCGCACTTTTTGGTTCGCCATGCTAACCGTGTATCTTCTTTTTTCTTCGCAGTCATGCTGTTTACTGGCAGCGGCGAGTCGTTCAATGTCGGCGAGTTCCTCGAGGCTGTTTCGCCCATTGCCTGGGCTAGCATGGGCATCGGTCTGTGTATCGGCCTCTCTGTTGTCGGCGCTGCTTGGTGCGTTGTTTCCTCCTCTTTCTGACAGCCTTGCGCTCTTTTAATCCCCCACCCGCCGCCCCGAAGCGCACCATTTCGATTGAAACCGTCATGGCTAACTAATGCATGCTTTGATTTGCTGTAGGGGTATCTTCCTGACCGGCTCGACTATTCTCGGTGCTGGTGTTAAAGCGCCGCGCATCCGTACCAAGAACCTGATTTCCATTATTTTCTGCGAGGTTGTCGCCATCTACGGCGTCATTATGGCCATCGTCTTCTCGTCCAAGATCAACAAGGTCGACGGTGCCGAGGCCTTCTCAGGCAACAGCTATTTCACCGGCTATGCCCTGTTCTGGTCTGGCCTAACCGTCGGCTTCTGCAACCTAGTTTGCGGTGTTTCCGTCGGTATTAACGGCAGTGGTGCTGCTCTGGCTGATGCCGCGGATCCTTCTCTGTACGTCACCCACTAATCTTCAAATTCCGTCACTCGATTCCATACTAATCATCTGTTGTATGTAGGTTTGTCAAGATCCTCGTAATCGAAATTTTCAGCTCTGTTCTGGGCCTATTTGGTCTGATTATCGGCCTTCTGGTCTCTGGAAAGGCCCCTAACTTTGGCGCTAACTAGAGCGCACTCGATCATCTTGCCCGACTACTATCTCGCACATAGCACGTATAATACGTCACGAGTCACTCTCAAATCCACACACCAAGTCTTGCCAGTCCTGGTGCCATAGGAAGGAGCCCATGTTACATCATCAACTTGCTGGCTTGTCACAGTGTAGCGCCAGCCGAAGCGCTGCAGTCTGGTCCCTTTTTTTAATTCTCATTTCGCTTTGTTTCTTTTTTAGTCAAGCACATCTAGCATTGTTCGCAACTTCGTTGGCGATATATTAAATGGCGTTAAATCTTGGGTAGAATCGGCATGGGAGGCTCAGATCCAAGTACATTGCACAACGATCGTTTTTGTAGACAGGTCGCAATGTACCTGCACCCCCCATTACAACTATTTGTTTTGCTTATATATATGTACTCACAAAAGATCTTCTTTTTTTCTTCTTTACTACTTGATCTCACTTGTCGTAGACTGTAAGGTATTACTAACTACAAACTGGCTAGCTATAGGCCGTGAATAGATCCCATCAGCAGCGCACTAACTTTCGAGCCGGCTTTCATTGGCTCTGGGCCACTTGGCATACATAGCAATGCGTTTGCCGATCGCAAACTACCAACCTTGGAGCTTCTCTGACCGCCTGTACTCAGCGCCGTAAGATTTCCATCACTGTTGATAGACACGACGGCACGGTGATATTCCGGCCGAGACTTATCAAGCGAGATATTCTCCCCCAGGGTAACAATAGCACGTGGAAGGCCAGCCTTCTCTTCTCCAGCCATATGGTGCAAAGCCGGAAGAACAAACAGATGAAAGGTGACCAAGGCCGAAGCTGGGTTACCCGGAAGAGAGAAGATAGTTCTCTTGGTGCGCACGCCATCATTTGATTTGAAGGGAACAATTGCAAACGTCGTCGGTTTTCCAGGCTTCATACTCACGCGGCCAAAATGGATAGTACCACCTAAAGCCCGCTCGATCGTAGGTTTGAGAAGATCCAACTCACCCATGGAAACACCGCCAGAAGTCACGATGACGTCAACACGACGCATGCTAGAACGCAAAGTCTCTTCCAGTGTTCCGGCTTTATCCTTTGCGATGCCAAGATCAACAGCTTGGAAGCCCCACTGGCGGATCGCAGACATGAGGGTTATTCTGTTGGTATCGCGGACTTCACCAAGCTTTAGGTCGCCGGGTCGGTCATGTTCGATGATCTCGTCGCCAGTTGAAAGAACACCGACCACAGGGCGTCGGAAGATGGGTACTTGGGCTACACCTACTGCGGCTAGAACGCCGATTTCTCCACCGACACCAGTGATTTTCTCGCCTTTCTTGAGTACCACAGTCCCCTTAGAGATATCACTGCCTACTTCTCGTACATTCTCTCCCAGCTTGACGCCGTCAGCGAGAATCTCAACTTCCGTCTCTTCCTTGCCGTCTTCGGTGGTGCTCTTGAGAATAGTGTCTTCTACCATGATGACGGAGGCAGCACCTGGTGGTAATGGCGCACCGGTCGTGATGCGAGCAATCTCGCCTTCCTTGAGGCCTTTGACTTTGCCTGGAGCAGCATGGGATACGGCGACAACCGGGAACACACCCTTCAGATTGCCGTCCTTGGGTACCACGACGGCATAACCGTCGACAATGCTAGCGCGAAAGGCGGGTACATTTTCATGCGCTAGGACATCGTTAGCGATGATACTGCCGACTAGATCAGTGGTCACTGCAGCTTTGATGGCTTCCGGTGCTGGCACATTCTCTTTAATCAGCGATAGGGCGTCGTCGACACTAAGCATTGGATATGGAGATTCCCTATAACGCCGTGAGGGACCAAGTGACAGGTCGTTGGAAATCGCAGCTAGATCTTCTGGATTCGTATGGCGCACCAAATGGCCATGGTTGTGGCCTCCTCCGTGGCCGTGTGCCGAGTGGCTATGGCTGTGATCATGATCATGCTGATGGTGGTGGTGGTTACCGTGAGCGTGGCTATGATCGTGAGTGCTTTGCGTAGATCCAGATCCTGAGATGCCTGCTTCTGTCTCAAGTTTCTTTGTGCCGCCTTTGTGCAGAAATCTAGAGTCTGCTCCAGATGCCTGGAGACAGGCGTGGGGAAGGGTCTTTATAATGGCCTCTAGATTCTCGCGAGCGCCCTTTGGTGAGCCGGGGAGTGTGACGATTAGTGATTGCTTACGGACACCCGCAACTGGCCGAGACATCATAGCAACTATGAGATGTTAATAGAGAATCCATCGGTATAGTGAAAATGGGTGCTTACAAGGTGTTACTTGGAGAGAGGATGATATCATGGCATGAACAATGCCTGGTGCTTGTTTCTCTAACAAGGGGGATACCGCCTATACCCATTTTAACTTTGGTCAGTAGCAAGACTTAAATAGATGTGTGAGTATATATATGTGCTGTTCAAATTCACTTACTTCCGGTGTCATGTCACTCTTAGAGAAGCCGGTTCCCCCACTAGTTACGATCAAGTTTAGCAAATCGCTTCCTTCTTGATCTGACCATGCTATGATCTGTTCCTGGATTTGGTCTTTGTCGTCGGATACAATCTTCTGGTCAATAATAGACCAGTTAGCAGTCTGTTCATTGAATACAGATTGCAAAGTATCGACGCAACCGTCAGATGAGGGGTCTTTTGCCGCAGTTGTAGATACTATCAACAACGCAACTTTGAACTGTGGCGCTGCCATGTTTTTGGCTGTTAGCTCGTGAGCTACAAACTAAGCTTGGTTTAAATTTGTAGTATTTGCGAAAAATAGAAAGAAGCAAATTGTTAAAAGCTTTGAGTTCTGATGTTTCTGTTGATGTAAACTTCATATAAGTTATCCGTCTGTGTCGCTGGGGTTAATAACCCTACCTAGACTTGAGTGGGTCATATCCTGTTCTAAGTAAATTTATCGCGACTTCACAATTTAGGTGTTCATTTATACATGAACTTAAACTAACATAAATTCATTCTCTTCATTGTCTCAAATCATGGTCAGAATAAAAGAGAGATACCTTCTCATCAACGTGGTTCAGCCACCAGATTCGATCTTCCAGAAACGCAACTCCAATCTGCCTGATTATGTTGCCCTTCATCGGCCTATCACCGATAACCTTCATCCTCGCGTTTTAATGAAGCTGATCCGCGCTGAAGTGGCTGCCCTCTTTGGAAACTACGGCCTTGGAGCTGCGGATGTTGGTCTATCAAGTATGTACCATCACAATCTCTCAAAGTTCCTCTATGACGATATCTATATCTTAGTTATATTGTCCATCTTCACGGAATTCATACTTATATATCATGCTATAATAGTCAAATATTGCTCTGCTGCCACTGCTACATTCATTTTGAAAGTCTCGCGCAAGCATTACCGCCTCGTTTGGGCGGCTCTCACCATGATCACAGAGATCCCAGGAAGCCAAACCCCATATAGCTTCCAAGTCGTCCATGTCAGTGGCACTATTCGTAAAGCCGAGGAAGAAGCCATCCGCAGAGCTAGACGCCTTATTTTGGCTGCAAAGGATAGCGCAACAAATGGTCTCGATAATGGCATGTTACAGGCAACTTTCAGCCAAGGAGACGATAACATGGACATAGACGGCTCATCTGATGATGGGAATGAATGAAAGGGCACAACAGAGCCTTGGTCTTTTTGCTCTTGTCCCAGAAGTCTACATTATACATCCAATAGCTCTATTAGTAGCTAAGTTGGTTTCTTGCGCACTATCTTGACACCAATATCTTCTGGGACACGCATATCGCCAAAGTCTGGATCCATCATATCAACATCAGGTTGGCTCTCGCCAGCCATGCTTGCGGTCAGCCTTTGCTGTTCCTCCCATTCCTCCTGCTCAGCCTTATCCCATTCCTCTTTATTATCGATCCAGCGCTCCTGGATATCGACGCCATCACCCATGCTGCTTTCATTACGCATGGCAACTTGCCAAACAGTGTCGTTTGCGCCTTCCGAGCCACCAAAGACATAACCACCAGCGCGATCAATAACGCGCAGAAGATGCATCATACTCTTCTTGTTTTCCACGGCAAGCACTTCGTATCGTACTAGTCCGTAGCTTTCTATCATGTTGCCAACGGCTTCGTTGAGTCTGCTGAACTTCTCGTTGTTCATGGCGGGAGATTCTTGTTCGAGGTACTGCGTGAGATATGAAAGGTCGTCGACGTCGGTGTAGTAGTCGAGATTGAATGGTAACGGGTCATAGGCGGAGACTTTGTCGATTTTCGTGAAAACGTTAATGTGTGGCATGTCCATTTGAATCATGGCTCGCAATGATAATAATAGGTTCGATATGTAGAGGGATGGCTGTGTCAAGCAGTACGAATCTGAGAGGTGGACGACTACCATCTGCTCCGGAGTCAGCAATAATAATTAAATATAATGAGGTTCTTGATATACCTACTCTGTAACCGATCTTCTGGAGCTTAAGAATGATGTTTCGTAATGAATTGTGGTGTGTGTATAGTTCGACCTGACCAGGGCAGTCGAAGATGACGTAGTCTCGATCGAATTCCTTCAAGCTTTCCTCAAGCCAGTCAAAGTTGTGTTCGAGTTCTTCTAGCGCATATAGCATTGCGCCGTTGGGGCCGAGCTTGTCATCCTTCATGACATCTTCAAGCTTGACTAGATCCCGGATGTCGATGGCGCGTGGATAGTTTGTGTTTTCATTGGCCGGGTCTAAGTTTACTACTGAGCAGGCACGGCCGATGGCACCTAGAAATTGGTGCACTGAAAATTGGAATGTCAGCGTCTGTTCAAGTAGAACTTGTATGTTCTAGGTGCCCAAGTTTGCGCAGACTCTAGAAACGAGGCGAGACTTACTGCCATCACAATAGGTGCTCTTGCCTGCTCCAGGGCTTCCGATAACAAGCTGGCCGAAGGGCATTTTTGAAGTTGATATTTTGGTTAGTGCGCCGGCTTTCTTGTGGTTTGTAGATGGATTAAAACGTTGTTGGGTCGCAAGATGGCAGTTTCAATTTTGCGACAGAAGGCGAGAGACCATTACAGAATCTTAGTTTGGTTGCTAGTGGGGCGCTAAAGCTTTTATTACTTATGTTAACAAATCTAGATTCATGTAGTTTTTACTATTTGAATATGGTGTAGTTGGTCAAGTACGGGAGATTGATTATATTCTGTATTGAATAAGCAATTTATGGGCTATCAAGAGTACTTTTATTACAAATTGTGTTCCTGAGAGTGTCCTTGCTGACATATTTGAAGTTTGATACATACAACCCTAACATAACGGATACCACAGACCCTGGAGGCATGTGATAATCCAGATAACACACCTTTCATAACAAAATGAGGAAGATATTTAGTATTAAACATGATGTAAAAGCTGTGTGAAAACAACGACTCAGAATTTTTATATATGCCCAGGGGACAGCGTCCTTCTTAGTCTTCTTCATGAGAGAGTCTGGACGTGGAAAACCATAGATTCTAGAGCAAAATCTACGTCATATGTCAAGTGCATAGACTAAAACTAAGTGTATCTTAAACACCATCTTTTGTTGTTGCGGTAATGAAAAAATAAATCAAAAGCTCACAAACCACCAACAGGAAAAGCGATCTAGTAGGTTACTATGCCTTCTCAAATTACAAAGCTATAGTGTTGGATGTAACTGGATTTGAGCACTTGAGAGTACAATATATAGCTTCAAATATTGAACAAAGTCTGTAATCATGTCAAAGTCTTCAAATTAATGCTATTAGCCACCATTAACTTCAACTTATAATCATGAGATTGTATATGTAGAACGATTTGTCCCCATTGGGTTCCACTTAATCATATAAGGGGATAAAATCTATGGGGCTGTAAAATATGTGATAGCCATTACTGTGTCTTATAAGATTGTCTAACTAACTGCCTTCCTTTCATGTTATCCTTTTTGTACCTTGGGGTGATTTGGACTGATACTGCTGAAGCTGGGATAGAGGCATTTTTTAAAAATTGACGGCAAATACAGATATGTATCTAATGGTTGTGTTAGTCAGCACAAAAAAAACATGTGACATGTGGATACGGTTCATTCTTCATTTCTAGCTCCCCACTATATGCTGGGTCCCACGTGCAAAGTCTGCAGCTTCGACTATTTTAACGTTCCAGCGCCATTTTCTTTTGTTTTCTTCTTCTATTTTCAACTTGCCTTCGTTATTGCGGCATAAATTGCAGTGACATCTGCGACCTGCTACTTCCGCGTCTGGTCGGATCACATAATGTGATAGCTTCTTGTGTCTGCTCCAAACCTGGAGCTTCTGCACGTGACCAACACCCTCATAACACAGTTGAGCTTCTATCTAGATTCACATCTTCCTTTTTTTCTCCCATTCTATTTCGCCTCCCAACGATATATCGGTCATCGCTTATTCTATCCACTATGGATTTCTCGTCAATATCAAGTGCTGCCAGCACAACAACGCTGGAGAATCTAGCTGTGTCCGCCGAGGCCGTCTTGGCCGAGGCTACGCAACTAGTCGAGGCGCAAACTCCTACGACATGGCTAGGCTTACTTGCTCGCATCATGCTGGCTCTTTTGCAACTCATCTCTGCAGTGCTGTACTGGGTGCTACGCTTAGCTACACTTATCCTGCCCACATTCTTGTTTACAAAACTGTCAGCCACCTGGACAGTCACTATGAACGCTACGACTTTGTAAGTATACTCTCTTGATTATCAGGACAAGAAAAGCATCTAACAATCGAAGTTTAGGATGGTCATCATCGTATTTTTCTGCAGCGGTGCTGCATGGGTTGTGCGTTACAGATTTCTCAACATGTACTCACGCCTTCCTCCTGAGCCTCAGCGAAAGGAGCCCAACGTCGACCTTCCTCCGGATAGTCATGACGAAGGCGTGAAGTCCGGCTTTTCCAATTATCTTGATGAGTTTCTCAGTGCTATCAAGATCTTCGGCTACCTTGAGCGGTCCGTGTTTCATGAACTCACTCGTAGTATGCAGACCAAACGTCTCGTTGCTGGCGAAGCAGTTAATCTTGAAGATGAGAAGGGCTTCTGCATTGTTGTCGACGGCCTAGTAGAAATCTTTGTCAAGTCTGGGCCTCGAAATTCGTATGAAGATGCGCTGGCCGAAGAAAGCGATTCTGCCGAGTACGAGGACCACTCCAATTCTCATCAGTACCAGCTTTTGACGGAGGTCCGCAATGGAACTCCCATGTCATCGCTGTTCTCTATCATGTCACTGTTTACCGAGGACATCAACCCATGTTCTGCAGATGATCATGATGCCAGCAAACAGGCGAGTGGGTTCCCACCCGAGAGTGCGTTTAGATCACATGGTACAGAGGGCATGGTATCTGCTCCTGGAACACCGCCAGTGGCCGCTTCAAGAGCGAGCCACCTCAAGTCGCCAGCCAACCTCAAGACTGATGATAAAGACATACCTTCGATTGATATCGGATCTGTTGCATCGACACCAGCAGTAGAACGGCCTCCCCTACGTCACAGGGTAACTTCCAAATCTCCACATCCTGATATCATAGCTCGCGCTCGCGTTGATACAACATTGGCCATCATCCCCGCAAGTGCCTTCAGACGCCTAATCAAGGTTTACCCAAAAGCTACAGCCCACATCGTTCACGTTATTCTATCGCGGTTCCAACGTGTCACACTGGCTAACGCATACACCTACCTCGGATTGACTGAAGACGTTGTTCGGACCGAGAGTAGTATGGTTCGTTACACTCTCTGCCAACTTCCCAACGAGCTGAGAGGTGATGCTCTTAACAGACTCAAGGAAAAGTTTCGCAGAGAGCGAGATAGCTCCCGTGAGAATGGTGAAGAGCCCAAAGTCATTGCTCTGCATAATCCAACTGTCGCCCGGCGTAGAAGATCAAGTGCTGGACTGCGTAAGGAAGCAGTCCTCCTTTCTCTCTCCAAGCAAATTTCCGAGGGACCAGCTGGCGGAACCATAGCACCCCCGAGGGACCGCGTTGTCTCTGGCTCAAACCATCAAGACGGTCACCACTCCCCTCGACGTGTCGAGACTTACTCCGCTTCGTCTCGTTCACCGTTCGATCGCAACGGCCGTGGTGTCATTGACCCGTTTGCAAAGCAAGGCACGCGTAAGCCAATCGATCCTCGCGAGACAGTCAATGAAGACAACATATTCAGAGCATCTGTTCTAGAATGCATCTTTAGGTCACTTGGGCTGGGACAGTCGACGTTACCTGCGCACGAGCCTGAATCAATGGAGGGCTCACCACGCATTGGCAGTTTCGACAAGCGGGCACGTACTGGCGCTACGAATGCGTTTGGGTTAATGGGGCCTCTAGAGTCTAATTCCATCGAGGGAGACACAGAGTCTCTGGTATCTGGAAGCACCAGTGCCTTCCACTCTCCGAATGCTCATGCCCTGGCTCATGATATGCGTGACGATCTGGAGATCCTCTTCTTCCCTAAGGGATCAATACTAGTTGAAGAGGGCGAGCACAATGCTGGCTTGTACTATGTCATTGATGGCTTCCTTGATATGGGTACTACTAGATTGGAGACAACTACTGGAATTTTGCAAGTAGATCCCTCCAGCCATACGCCCTCCTCTCCCTTTGCGCCTTCCAGCGAAAGCGAAGCTAGCGATGGTCCTGATGTGAACAAGACTAAGAACCGTCCACGCAAGTCAGTGGCTTTGATCAAGCCCGGTTGTCTTGCTGGATATATTGGCGGCGTTACTTCATACCGGTCGTTCATCGACGTTCGTGCTAAAACTGACGTTTACGTTGGATTTCTCCCTCGCGCTTCTGTCGAGCGTATTGTTGACAAGTTCCCTATAGTATTGCTTACCATGGCGAAGCGTCTAACAAGCATTCTTCCTCGTCTTATCCTGCATATTGACTTTGCTCTCGAATGGGTTCAGGTCAACGCTGGACAAGTTCTATTCCACCAGGACGAAGAAAGCGAGGCAATTTATATTGTTCTCAATGGCCGTCTCCGATTAGTTCAAGAGAAGGACAGTCGTGTCGATGTTCTTGCTGAGTATGGCCAAGGTGAAAGTGTAGGCGAACTTGAAGTCATGACTGAGTCGTCTCGTCCTGGAACCCTGCATGCGATCCGTGATACTGAGTTGGTCAAGTTCCCGCGCACTCTTTTCAATAGCTTGGCGCAAGAACACCCGAACATCACTATGAAAGTGTCCAAGATCATCGCCTCTCGTATGCGCAAGTTGATCCAGGACCCATCGGTATTGAACTTGGGTGACTCTCAAGCTAGCGCTTTATTCCAGAAAGGCTATTCCACGACCAATCTACGTACTGTTGCTGTACTACCAGTCACAGCCGGTGTCCCCGTAATGGACTTTTCCACCAGACTTATGACGGCCCTGGCGCAGGTAGGCCCTCCCAATGGAGCAGTCTGCCTGAACCAAGATTCGATTCTGAGCCACATGGGCAAGCACGCGTTCAACCGTATGGGCAAGCTCAAGCTGGCACAGTACCTTGCGGATCTCGAGGAGAAGCATAGTCTGGTGCTATACACTGCAGGTAAGCTATCCCAGCAACTCTTGGTTCCCTATCTCTCTTCGCCCTGTCTTTGTACTGCAACTTAATGATGAGAAAACAATCAACGGAGGTCCTCTATGATGGCCAAATACTCTAATTTTTTCCTGACTGTTGCACGACAACTTTATCTTATTTCATGTACCAAAGTTCATACTTGAGTTCTTGCTAATATAGGACTTAGACACCAACGTCAATTCGCCCTGGACTCAAACATGCATCACCCAAGCAGACAGCATCTTGTTGGTTGGACTGGCTGACGGATCTTCAGATATTGGCGAATACGAACGGTTCATGCTTGGCATGAAGTCGACAGCGCGCAAAACGCTAATTCTTCTCCATGCTGAACGCTTCTCGCAGCCTGGCGTTACTCGTACCTGGCTCCGCAATCGTATGTGGGTTAATGGCGGCCATTACCACATGCAAATGCCACTCGTATCCGTTGCTATTCCGGTGACGCAACAACGGAAACTCGGGTCGGCTCTCAAAGAACGGGTACAAATTATTCAGGCCGAGATCCAGAAGTATACCTCGCGTAAGATGCGATCTGGACACTACTATACGCCGGAATCGCCATCCAAGGGAGACTTCAACCGACTTGCACGCCGTCTCTGCGGCAAGTCTATTGGTCTAGTTCTTGGCGGCGGTGGTGCCCGTGGCATTGCACAGATCGGAATCATCCGAGCTCTTGAAGATGCCGGGGTTCCCGTCGACCTTATTGGAGGTACGTCCATTGGATCTTTTGTTGGTGCCCTGTATGCTCGACACGCAGATGTGGTGCCCATGTTTGGTCTCGCAAAGAAGTTTGCGGGGCGCATGGCCAGCATCTGGCGATTTGCATTTGATTTGACTTATCCTTCTGCTTCGTACACAACGGGCCACGAGTTCAACCGCGGTATCTTCAAAATCTTTGGTGATACGCAGATTGAAGACTTCTGGTTGGAGTACTACTGCAACACAACAAATATCAGCAAGAGTCGCCAGGAGATACACACTAGCGGCTACGCATGGCGCTATATCCGGGCATCGATGTCGCTAGCTGGTCTGCTGCCGCCTCTGTGCGATGAAGGTAGCATGTTGCTCGATGGTGGTTATATCGATAATTTGACGGTGGCACACATGAAGTCGCTTGGCGCGGCCATGATCATTGCTGTGGATGTCGGAGCGATCGATGATAACACGCCGCAAACATATGGTGACTCTCTATCGGGACTCTGGGCCTTCTGTAACCGATGGAACCCGCTTTCATCGCATCCCAACCCGCCTACATTATCCGAGATCCAGGCACGGCTGGCATATGTTTCCAGCGTAGATGCTTTGGAACGGGCCAAGACGATGCCGGGCTGCATCTACATGCGACCGCCCATTGATGAGTATGGCACGCTAGACTTTGGCAAGTTTGACGAAATCTACAAGGTCGGATACGACTTTGGCAAGGAGTTCCTGGCGAAGCTCGACAAGGACGGCAAGTTGCCGCTCCAGCAAATGGCTGAAGACGCCACCAAAGGCTTGCGGCGAACGACAGCGCCTCGGCGGGCGAGTATCTGAAGATCTGAAGACGTGACATGACTTACTATGTGTTTTGTTTGACTGAGTATGCTATTATTATTATACCTACTGTTGATTGTTGCTGGTGACTTTACTTTTATTATGATACCTCTATTGTTTAGTATATTTAATTAAATTTCAATAATACCTATCTTAATCTCATTTCTATATATACATTTGTTGCTGTTCGTGATATATTTACGCCAGCTGGGCTTCAGACTCCCTAACCAAGATGGCAAAGGTCTTGTCGATCTGAGCCTCATCCACAGCGACACCACCAGTTGAAACTCTGATAGCGTATTTTCCACCTGGCATTGAACTAGTCAAGAAGATCTCGCCGCCTGCATTGATCGACTCGTATATCTTCTCGGCACGATCAGCTCTATCTTCGTCATCGGTTGCCGAGTCCTTAGCGGCGATATTTCTAGAAGCAGCCCGGAAGACGACCAAGCCGTAGCAAGGGCCATAGATGATCTCGAACAAATCCGGTCTCGTTTCCAATTTCTCAGCCAGATTCTCCGCCAAGACGATGCCATTACGCAAATGAGCGCGAATACCCTTCAGACCGAACATTCTCAACACGAACCAAAGCTTAAGAGCGCGGAACCGACGACCGAGGGGAATCTGCCAATCACGATAATCCGTGACCAAGCCGGCATCGGAGAACGCGTTGCGCAGATATGGCGGAGCGATAGACAAGGCGTCGACGAGATACTTGGCGCAACGGACGAAGAGTGCTGAACAGTCGAAGTTGACGAGCATCCACTTGTGCGGGTTGAAGTTGAAGCTGTGGAAGCGAGCGAAGATGGCCGGAGCTGCGGCGCCGGGTGATGAAGGGTTGTTTTGGTGTTCTGGAAGCAGTAGGGCACTGCCGGCGTAGGCGGCGTCTACGTGGACCCAGATATCGCCCTTGAGCTGGTCTTGGGCCTGGCGCTTCTCTTCCAACGAGGCTCCCGTCGTGGCTGGGCTTGGCTCTTCGGGACTCAGCGGCGCTAGTTCCTCCAGGGCGTCGGCGACGCTGGTGAAGTCGTCGACGGCAGATGGGCGAGATGTGTGGCGAGATACTTCTCCCGCGCAGCCACCATGACCGTCAGGATAGCCTCCGAGGCAGACCCGTGGATAACGCCGCCGCCGCCAGAAGCACCGGGTCCGGCAGCGTGGAAACACGGCGGTAGGCGCATGGCGCGAGCTAGCCAATCGAGCACGACGGTTTCTAGCTCGGTGGCTGCCGGTGAACAGATCCAGTTGAAGTGGGCGCCTGTGAAGGCGTTGGAGTACATGTCGGCGACCATCGCCGGGTGCGAAGAGGAGGCGGGGAAGAAGGCCATGAAGTTGGGCGATTGCCAGTGCGTTATCCCCGGGAGGATCTTGCTTTGGATGTCCGCTTGCAACGCCGAGAACGGCTCCGGTTCTTCCGGTGCCGTCTCGGGGAGCAGCGGACGTAGATAGCCTGGAGACACATTGGAGAGTGCCCGATAGCTCGGAAGCTGCTCGTAGTACTTCGCAACTGCGGCGGCGGAATCGGGTGTTGTTAGTCTAGGGTTAAGGGTGCAAGCAGCAAGGGCTGAGACAGCTTGACTCACTATCATCAACGGCGGCTAGAGCCTGATCGCGGAACTGCTTGGGATCCATGCTTATTACTTGCTGCAATATAGAAGAGAGGGAAGGCAGAGGAGATAGAGATGCAATACAAGAACAAACTCAACTTTAGAAGGCCTTAAATCGCTCCGGGTCTTACCACCTCTTTATACTCACTCGGATATGACAATGAGCTTCACCTAACAACAACTAGACAATATCATTGCGGAGACACTAAACGAAAATGGGTAAGAAAAATGGAAGAAAAATTACAAGTACAACGATAAGTCGCCATCCATCGATGGATGGGTTACCAAAATAGGCAACAAAAGTGAGAAAAAAAAATAAGGCCCAAAATGTCAAGCTTGAACATTAAAATCATAACATCGGAGTCCCGTCAAAAAAACGATGGAATCAAGAAAAATGAGGATATTGTATTTTTTTAAAACTAATATACCGAGGCTTTTAAGACGTCTATTATAAAATTCAAAATTCGACGCTCCGGCCTGCGGGCGGGTATCTCATAATGACATTACGTAAATAATAATAAATAGTAGGATAATAAAGCAATAACAAAAACAAGATAGTAGTAGGTACATGATCTGTGACTTGGTATATGTATGGGAGAAGATTGTAGCAGTTGATGCTAGCCCAGCATAGCTAGAGCATCAATCTATCGTTAGCGACTTGTATAATGAGCCATCGCAGTTTCGCTGTATAGCGGGTTGGTTTGATCTTATTAGATCTTTTTATGAGCAGATGCTTCGTTAGAAAAACACTTAGTTCTTTTTGTTATTGCCTCAAACTTCCATCGGCGTGGGCCGATAATCTCTCTAAGAAACCAGCGTACTACCAAAGCAATAAGTCCGTTTTATATGTTCCTCTCAGTCTAGAGGATCGTCTTCAATGGTCGGAAGTAGCTGGTACTCTTGGCTTCAGTTCACCGCCTGTTCGTGGGTGGGTGGGCCTGAGTAGTTCTTACGACCCCATGCCCAGTACCAGATAGCTGAAACGCCCATGGCAAAGATGAACACGGCCGGCGCATAGTTGACGGTTGCCGCCGTCACGGGGATATATGACGGCATACAGAATAAAGGCATGGCCAGGGCAGACCAAGCCAAAGAAACAACGTTACAGAACGTACCGACGCCATTACCTAGGGAGAACTTGGCCCCCTGAACCTGGCGACGGCCGTTCATCAAGCTGATGGCAATAGGTACAGCGTATGAAGTAGTCAAGCAGATGACACCAACACCCGAGAAGGCATTGAAGGCAGCTGAGGAGCCAAAGTAGATCAGTCCTAGCAGAACCTGCACGACCATGGACAGCATCATGGCATTCAGAGGTACATCTAGCTTGGGGTTGATAACCTTCCACATGTCAGAGCCGGGGATGGCGCCGTCACGGGCAAAGGCCCAGATGCAGCGTGAAGTGGCAGTAGTGCAACCAATGCCACAGATCAAGGCCAGTACCATGATGGGGATCAACAGGCCGAAAGCACCACCAGCAGAACCGACGGCCATCTTGATTATGGTGGGCACGGGCTGGCCAGAAGGCAGGCTAATGAGCATGACGATGTCGGGTAGCACGAAGACCAGGGGAATGAGGAACAGAAGGCCGGCAAATGTGTTCAGCACGATGGTACCGACCATGGCACGAGGTACCTGTATGGCGGGGTTCTTCACCTCCTCGCACATGGAGATGATCATGCCGGTCGATGATGTAGCGTAGGCTGCATGAAGAAGGCCGACACAGAAAGACCAGCCGGGAACCCAACCAGAATTGACCTCAAAGTGAGTAAACACATACTTGGGTGTGCGGCGGCCCTCCTTGGCCAGGGCCAGAACGCACACAGCGATGGCGATGGCGCCAGCAAAGGTCCAGTAGATGGCAGCAGTCTAGGGTCTAGGGTTAGCATGTGTGTCTGGGTTTTTCTTATTTCCTTTTTTTGGCTTTGCGACCTTCTCAAGAAGGAAATCCAGGATACGGGAAATGCATGTAAGACTTACATCAAGCCACGGGAGGTACTTGTTGCAAAGCGATGAGACCAAGTTGCAGAGAATAGTAATGGCGAGGAAGATTAGAAAGGTCTGGTATGTGGTGGCGGGGAAGACATCGTTGCCGTCGGCGTCTGTGAAGACATTGATACACGCCACGAAGAACAGGGTCGTACCGAAGTTCACAGCGAGGGTGATCGTGATATTGCCAACAAGATACAGCCAGCCAGTCGTCCAGGCGGCAAGACGACGCCAAGGGGGCGAGGCAAGCATGAAGGCTTGGTAGTAAACACCTAAACAGAAGCCAAGATTAGCATCCAACACTTTCATTGTGGCCTAGGCCATTCAATCAGAACATGCAGTCAAGACACTTACCTCCGGCGGTTGGGTATACGCTAGTGATCTCGCCAAGCGACGAAGCCACACACAGAATGATGCACGAGACGGCAATCCAGCCCCAGATGATGTCGACCGGTCCACCACCGATCAGCGGATAGTACATGGTCGTAGCCAAGCCATACGGGATCGACGCCAGCACAAACGACATGAAGGCGACCTGCCATGTCGAGCGGTTGCGCACAAGCTCAGGCTTGTATCCCAAGTCTTCGAGAGCATTGTCGGCCGAGGCGTCGGAGTCGGGTGCTGAAGAATACATGCCGTCTTCGGGGTCGTTCTTCTTCCAGTTGCTCGAAGCCGCCAAGCCGGCGCCAGTGTCTTGGGGCACAACTTGATTGGCCATGGTCTGTGAGGGGGATAAAGATGATGCGGCGAGGCTGAGAGTTCGCAAGGCTGATATAGAAGATGAAGAGGCAATTATGTGAAAAGCACAATTGAAGCTCTGTTTACTCTGCTTCGCAAAGGAAGGTCCGCCGGTCTGGGAAGGTACAGAGTGGGTGAAGTAACAGGTCTACGAACAGCGTAGTTGCCGTAGAATAAGAGTGAAAAGCAGATATTTTAGAGAACACGCCCAGCAGCAGCCCAAGGAACAGAAACGCTACAAATATGACATAGAGAGTCAGAATAAGAATATAATTTCGTCAAGAAAAACAAATTCCAGAAGTCCGTGTGTAAATAACTTATTCTGAAAAAAATAAGTGGGAGTCCCCGTCCTATATGAGCATGAATTGTCTCTCAATCGAGCGCGGCCTGCGCAGGCTCTTAGCGTCAATCTACGGATCCAGCATCAACAACCTAAAGTAGTTACCCGTTCATCCATCCTAGGCTGTGGGAGGAAAGCAAGCAACTATCTCACTTACTTTGTTTTTGTAATGGGTAATTAACTAATGGCTTTGCTTGCTGCTATGACGGCAGCTGCATCTACTTTGGGCACGGGGTAATTACGTTATAAAATGATAGCAACTGTTGGTTCAGCTTCAATATCTGAAGAGTTTTCTTTGAAATATTAAAATTTTCTGAATCAAAATATCTTCATTTTTTTCTCCCTTGTAATCAACAGCAATTTTCCTATCAACGATCACATTTATCATTGATCAGCCAAAGTCTTTTAGCGAGCAAACATCGCCGCTTTACACATCTTGGCTGACAATTGCAACCATTTATTTCATATACAAAAGACCCTTCGTCCTTGTTTTCTCTTCAATTTGTGCCCCGAAAAAGCCACGCCATACACAACATTGAAATGTCACTTGTACGCTAACTAATTTAGACATCTGTCCCAGGATACTGACGTTTCTTATTTTCCTTAGCGTCAGAGACAACAGTTCCCAGTCCGACAGTACAAAAAGGGCTGGTCTCGCGGTAACAACTACATGTATTTATACACATATTTGTAGGTTGTTTATTAAACCTGCTCCAATACCTATATATCGCGCAAGCGATAGCAGCCTGTGCTGGCCGCTAGTATTGATACACTTCTTCGGGCGAACATGATCGATGTCGGTTGCAATGCTAGTGACAAGTAATAACAGAAGCAAAGTCAGACCATTCCTTCTAGTGAGCCGCTGAGGGTCCATCGAGTCGAAATGGATGAGACAGAGTCTTCTTGTGGCCAGTATCGGCGTTCCATCCGAGATGGCGCCGCGGAGGATATAATCCCAAAGTCCAGTTCTAGCACAATCAGAATTATGAGCTGCCTCTCTCGCTGTCCTTTTCTTCTTCTTGCTTTTGTCAGGAACAGCCTATAGTCCGATACAATATCTTCAAATTTTGTAGAATAAAAACACAACTTTTCGTCTTTGTTTTTTTGGCATGTGAAGTGGAGTTTGTTGGGAAAATTCATATGGCCTGCGCTCTCGTTAACGCTGCCCTGCTGCTGTAGGATGGTTAAGATCAGGACGCCTCGAAGAGCATGCTTCCTTTAACCCCAACCAAATACCACAAGTCGACCTGAGTCTGGGGGGCACGAACCGGGCCAGGGGTGACAGACAGCCTAAAATCCACTAAACCATACATTTATAGGTTTATCGGCTTGACTTGGGAACAGCATATCAGGCGGGCACTCTACATCTGTATCCTTACAGCATTTCCAGGAGCCGAGAGGAGCCCGACGCCCATCTTGATCAAAGCTACATCAAGCTCTCCGTCACATGCCTCGATTTTTGTGAGCTGTCTCTAACAGATATCATTTTTTGATAGATGGCCTTTTAGCCTGTCTTTTGCTTATCGTTAAACAAACGTTGTCTTTGTGCCTCGCTTTTCTTAGCCACCCCCACGGAACATCAAGTTTTCTCGCTAGAAATTGTTACGCAAAGAGTTCATAAAGCTCGGCTCAGGCTACTTCCGGCCGGCCGTGGCATGGACAAGAGAAAGGCTAAAAAAGCAAAAAGCAAAGAATAATCGGACGCACTACTACAGGGGGACCAAGACCTGAACAATGCATTAGCATCGCCGTCATTGGTCTTTTCTCGGCGCTGGCGGCGTCTTTGAGTGGAATCAATCGAATGTCTCGCTTCTTTTTTCTTGATTTTATAATCTCAAACTTTCACTCTATTTATGCATGTAATACATCGTTCTCTCCGATCTTGCAGTAAAATCTTACACAATCTTACACATTCTTCCATTGCCGTTCTTTAGGTTTTCTTTTACTTCTCTTTTCTCCCGCCTCAAAAAGTTTATTTGCCGCAGATACTTTGTGATCGTGACCTGTCGTGTTACTGCCCGCTAGCAAAATCGGTAGCCCGTTGCTTACCATACTGAATGACCTTTGTTTTCTTCAACTGAAACCAACCACTAGCAAAGTTATGGGTTGTGTCGATATTCCACAGTTGCGACATCCTAGTCACCAGCCCAATGCCCGCATATACATACGTATGTATGTATATGTCCGTCGTTTCATCGGTATCCAGACAGGACAATTGGCCTCCGTATCCCACATTACACGCCGACGGCGTCTTAACGTAACTACAAATACAGGTGCAATTTTGCTTCGCGATAAGAACTGCAAAACAGACGGTGTGGCCGAGATATCCACCATCCCCCCTTTCCTTCTCCATCCCCAAGTACTCTGTCGTCGAGGCCCAATTATATATCATAGATACAGGGTCTACAGAATATACAGAGTGTGCTCTTAGTGGGCAGAGGCATAAAAGCCGAGACAACGATCCAGAACTCCTGGTACTCGTAACATACATACAAATACAGTGTCAATGTCGCACTAGCACCGCAGGTCTACTACTAAACTCTCACATCGTACGCATCTGCGAGGGACAAGGAGGCTGGCATTGGAGGCACTAGAGTGCCATTTAATGCATGCTTATGCTCTTTTCCTCTTATCTCCTCTTATTTCTCTTTCGATATCTTGACTTTGCTTTGATTACAACGTCTCATATCAGTTGGTGATGCCTTCACATAGCCAGACTATAGTCGAGCATTAGTCAAATGACTGTAACTATGACTTGTAACATTAGTGACAACTCAAAGTAAAATCTCGACCAATTGCAAATGAAGAGAATGGAATCATCAATCATGGGCAATGAAAAAGGGGAGATAGATAAGTATGTACCTTTTTTTTTCTTTGGTTAATATAATACACACTATTCTAGATTCGGAGATATGAGAAAAGTACTATGCGAGATATCATAGTCTGATATTTTCCTGGTACAGGTACTATGAACTGCACTGTACAACAACTTTACAATGTAACTTCTACGGCGTTATAGGACACGTGATGACTATATGAACAGCCCAAAGAGGCTCCCATTATTCTCATCAGCCCTAGAAACGTATCCACTGTGTTTTCGGAGATCCAAGCTACATATTTACGTTGTATATAAAAATCAAATGAGCTATGTGCTTGTTTCTTGAAACCAAATAGTCTGGTTTTAGGATTTCCCAGACTTCTTTTTTCTCATTGTTGTAAGAAACTATCCCTTTATAGGTCCCATCTTAACCCTAATCATATGCCAAAAATTACAGCAGAAAGTATCGAATTCTGCACTGACATCGCCCGATGCAATATGGGAATAGCAATATAAATAGTGTCCCAACAGTTTTCTCAGTATTCAAACCCCAGGATCCCAGTTCGGAGATATATTTCTTCGATAGCATCAGAATACGACTTTTGAGTAATTTGGTTAGTGGGATTATACGTTTGGAAATGTAGAAGAAGTAATAGACCCGTTTATGTAGGAGAACAAATGTATGCTGAGATAACCTGTTCTGTTGGTATCCATAATCACATGCTAGCATCATGGACAAAATAACTACGTTATGTACAATGATAATTTATCCTTCTAATATATGACTTCCTTCCTCTTCCTAATCTTCTAATAATCACTAAAAAACAAGTCGGGATACCTTTCTTGTAGGTCGGACTTGACTTTGCTTTGCCTTGGGAAAAACTTTCCACTAGGTCTTTTTCTGGGGGGGATGTATACAAAGACAAATGGTTTGGAAAAGAGAGTTAAAGTCTTTCAAAACGTCAAGATATGTTGCAATTAAAAGTACCTAACTATTCTCATCTTGACTGTGCTAGCGCCTCAAAATAACAACCGTCTACTAATTATTATTCTGTTTATTGTCTGTATACCTCCAATACTATAGAACTTTTTTAAGCTCTTGCTCACATTCCTCTTCTATTTAATGAATATAAAAATGATAAGAATTGCATTGTATTGTAATACTCTTTTACATGGTTTTGTCCTTTCTCTGGGTAATAGCTATTGACAAGATGCACAAATGGTAGGGTTAACATTGGTTACATAAGCGGATCAACGCAGTGTCAGATTCTCAACAGCTGTCAGACAACAATATCTCACAGTATTATATACAGTATTTTACTGTCGACAAATACTGTGCGTTTGTGTACTAACCCTAGGTAGACGTGAGATATCAAGGGTTTTGATTACCAGTATCATCCTATGTTGATCTTACTTCATTACCATCCTACCGTAGCGGTCAGCACAAGCTTTTAGACGCCGCATATTTTGGTAAGACAGAACGGAATTGAGATCGTAACCTTTGTTGTCAGACGCTTTTTATATGACATTTATTGAAGTCGCTTAGTCATATATTCTTCTAAATACAACGTCATGGTCAGTCAAATACAGATGATTCTTTTGACTATATGCAATACTTGTAATTGAAATATCGAAATCACAATTCTTTTTTGATCGAGGCATGGTGTAGGAAAAAAATCATATCAAATAAATTATACATTCATTTCATTATTAGTTTGTTACGTTAGTGCCTTTATCGAGGCATTCGTCCTTTGAAAAGGATATACTCTAAGACATGATATCCTTTTAAGCCTTCTTGTGTGAGTCAACAGCTAGCGAAGAGCTAGATGAGATGCCTAGAGAACCTAGACGGCGCTCGGTGTTGGAGCGAGTGTTGACGAAATCGGGGTAGTTCAGAGTCAGTTCCACAGCACCGGAAGTAATGGCATCGGCTGCCTCCACGCCGAGCATGAACGAGTGGTCCTGGTTGCCAACCTCGTATCTCCAGCTGCCGAAACGACCACGAGAGTAAATATCCAGTTCTTGTAGCTTGGGAAGGATGACCTTGAGGCCGTCCTCACGCTCCAATGATGGCGTGGGGTAGCCGTGCTCGAAGCAGCGATGGTAGGTCGAGACGATCTCGTCATCGGCGTTGATCATCTCGGTGTTAACGAGGCCCTTAATGCACTCCTCCAGGATAGTCTTATGGTCGACCGGCTTCATGGTAGACTCGGAGACTTCCAGCATGATGGACCAGTAGGGGCCAGACTTGGCCTCGGAGGAAGCGGCCTTGGAGCCATCAGCTAATCTCAAGGTCGGCAGCTTAGCATCAGCCTGGGGCTGGTTGTAAGGAGAGTAGTTGGAGAAAATGGTGGCACGGTAGAAAGGGCAGTTATCCTCGGGGAAGTACAGCCAACACTTATCGCCAATGCGATCAGGTCTGGCGCCACGGATACCGACACCAATGACGTGAGTGGAAGAGTAGTATAGGTTCTTGGAAGCCTCTAGTAGCTCGATATCGCCAATCTGCTTGATTAGGTGGTCGGCAGCCATGGTGGAAATCAGTTTGCCGTAGGTGATGGTCTTGCCATCCTTGAGGGTGACCTTGTGAGCAGCAGGGTCGACCTTGACGACCTCATTGTCAGAGCCGAAACGGGTCTTCTCAACAGGTAGGGTGCTGGCCACGGCGGTCCAGATACCACCGGTACCATCACGGGCAGGGAATCGGAAGGTAGCGTTGGGACCCCAGTTTCCGGCAACCTTACCCTCAATCACATTGCGAATGACCTTCTTGACATCAGGTGCGGCAACACGCTCACCTAGCCAAGCACATTGCATCTTTATTCAAGTTAGCAAGGGCTTATACATGACGGTTATATGATGATAAAAAGCGGGTCGACATACCTTGGTAGTGGGAACAGCCCACACCTTGAAGTTGTAGGGACGCATGAAAACATCAGCAATACCAGTACCCATCAGGCGGACGATCCAGTCATCGAAGTCCTTGGGCTTGGTGTTGGAGACACGGTGCTCTAGCGCGGCATCGATCAAACCATCGATACACTTGACCTGGTCCTCCTTGGGTAGCATGGAGATGTTGTTCTGGAAAGGGTAAGGGACCCATTGGTTCTTGTAGCGAACGTAAGAGATACGCTGATGGCTGTACCAGTCGTCATCCTTGGGCAGAGCCTCGTCTAAGCAGTCATCAAAGTACTTGTAGTGGGAGAAGATGACGTGACCACCGACATCGAATAGCTAGAAGGCCACAAGTTAGATCTTTGAATCTCTACCACGGAACCTACTACAGGCGGGCTGGGATGTTACTTACAAAGCCTTCCGGGGTGGTATCAGTACCGGCCAGACCACCGGCCTTGTCGGCAGAGTCAATGATCAGCCATGAAGGGCCATCCTAGACACATATAATAGTGAGTGAGATGCTAGCATAATGAAGAGTACGGTTAAGCTTACAATCTGGTTCAGACGCTTAGCGGCACCTAGACCGGTGGGACCCGTGCCGATGATAAGAACGTCGACCTTACTATATGGAGGGGCACTTTGTTAGTGGGCAGAATCAGAGTTGTAGAGGAAACAGTTGGACATACGTATCAGCCATGATGAAGTTGTCGAAAATGGATAAATGAAAACGAAAACAAAAGTGGTACCACGAGATACAGAGAGATAACTTCAAGTGGCTTCACAAACACAAAATAAGAGGAAAACAAAAGTTGATGACGGTGGTGATGTTGGAAAAGAAAAAGAAGGAAAGAATGGTAAAAGACTAATGTCCCGGGTAGGCAAGCGTCCTAAGAAGGATTAGGCGGTGTATGCAATAAATAATAGGGGAAATAACACAGGAAGTAGCAATAGCGGCAGATGAACAGACAAGGAAAGAGCAATGGCTAATGTGATATTAAAGAATCTATCAGCTTTCTGTTGGTTGTGACTACAGGGTCGAGCATTGAAAACAAAGTTCCCGGTGCTGAGAGTGAAATGGGAGAGACCCGCTGCTTCTGGGGCTAGGATAAAGTAGAATTGCTTAGCTTGTTTCGATGTGCGATTCTCAACGCAACATTTTGATATTGAGTTACCTACAGTGCAACAGTAGTTATTTTTCTTGCTTGTTACCGCTGTTGCAATTGCGAACATATTGGATTGGCTTGCTACACATCGTCGACTACACTGGAGACTTCAGCGGGCTCTCCAGGAGCTTGTTCTTCCCCAGCCACGGAAGGAATCAGGCCAGGCCCCGTTTGGGATCATAGGCTAGCTTCATTACTATGCGTTTACATATCGGAACCAGTCGGCCGTCTATAAGCAAGCAAGTAGACGCGGCGTTGAATATCACCAATACGCGGCTTATAGTTTGATATACAAAGACGTACTAAGCTCTCGAGGCGTCCTATATGTATCTGATACTGAATTTTCAGACAGTAGACAATGGTGCATAAGACAGTAACTGCAGTTCCCAGACATGGGGCGTATCTAATGGAAAGAGCTTGCGTATCATCTGCGAAGTGTTGTCCTAGAATAGCAATTGCAGCAGAAACATCATCTACAATATGTTGCCCTGATTTAATTGGAGCCAGTTGGACATCCAATAGCCGGCCGAATTCTTATACGCCTTTTGTGTCTTCTGAATCAAAGAGGTGTGCCCCTCGATTTCGCTCCTCCTTCTTTTAGGGCTTTTTCAGGGCCCAGGGCTCATTAGAGCATTAGAGCATCTTTATTTGGTCGTCTAACCTTTCTGGTTGGTCTGGCTCCACTTCAATATCCAAGCTTCATCGTGCACAGCCGCGAACGCTGAGATGAGCATCAATAGCGATTATCAGCAATCAAGTCAGTCAGTCTTGGACACATGTAAACGCATACATTATGTATAATTAATCCAAATCCATGTTTCGTTATCCCTCCTCTGGCAGAGCTGCCCTTGTCAACATTCAAATCCATTCATCCATGCCACATGCTTCCATACAACCTGACCCCCCCTTCTTGTCTACATGTATGTCTGTACAGCCTGCCTCCTCCCCCGTTTTCGTTTCCTGCCCACAGGCAAACAAGACGAGACAAGAATGCGGAGTGCGTCTATCAAGGGCCCTGTCCTTCTAGTAGTTGTTATTTACCGCCAGAAGCGCTGTTCCCCTGGTTAAGCTTTAACATCAGTTTATCTTGGCTGCTTACTTGGTCTTCAGTGCGTTCTTCTTACTTGGGTTGGCCTTGGCTACCAACTGCTGCTAATAAAAAAGAGCTAGCTGTTTCTTCGTGCTGATGATAAGGCTGGGACAACAAATTAAAGATGCGGCCGAGCGTACATAGGTATAATAGTCGTCTACCCTTGCTATTGCCCGTCTGCCAAGGCTTATGGTCGCCTATACTTGGCCTGCCACAAGCGATAGCTCGAATATTGACACTAATCACGAACACTGGTAGCGCTTAGTTGTTGCCTCTATTGCGGTTGATGTCTATACATATGTATGTATGCATCTTCCTGCTCATACCAGCTAGTCCAGCAACTTTTGCTTTGTTCTTCGTTTTCGAAGTACTTAGTATACAGATACAGATATGTATGTACATATATCACCTTCTTTACAAGTGTTGATTGACGTTGTGGTGACCTCACAGGGGTAGGGGGTTGGAACTACAAATATGCAAAGCGCATTTGCTGACCTTCCATCCATCCATCCATCCCATATGAAATGTTTGTCTCTTATTTCCACAAGTCTTCTTTGGTTAGGACATTCAGCCTCAATCTGTTGCGCTTACAATCTACTCTTGAGCTTCTGCTACCCTCCATACATCAACTACCAAAAAAAAAACGAATAACCAAACCCGATTTCAGTGTTATCCGTATTATTTCGTCTACTAGTTTCAATAGGCGTGCGGGTACGTGGCCAATGGCGTATGTTTACGAGACACGTTCACATCAAGTTTTAGTGATGCCGTTCACTTGATGTGACAGAACGAATACTTTCGAATGCTTGATTCCTTTCTGTGTGATATCCACATTGTATGAGACAACTGTTGTGTACGTACATCTCGACACATATGTATCTGTGTGTACTTTGCTTATATTACAGTGATCGACCTCTATGTGCCACAATACTTTTGGTCCCTCTAAAAGCCACTTCATTAGCTGCATTTCACAATCTCGTCGTTGTCGAACAGAAACCGGCTTATTCCACTTGTACTGTATGGGATTCATTCCTCGAACAAAATGAGGCGGAAATCACTTCCTTCGAAGCCACTCCATCCCCCCGCGGAATGCATTATAGTTGCTGCACTATGCAGGACTTGGTCTATCTAATGGTTGAAACAACGCCGCCTGCGAAGAGAAGCTGATCACTGAGACTAGGGAGCAGATGGTGCCTTTTTCGATATTGATATACAGATTATTATTATTATCTTCACCAATGGTTGTTGTCGGTTGGATACATGAGGATCCCTTGAAGATGCTCCAAACATGATGGTGTGTTTTAAGTCGGAAAAGCTCCACGGAAAATAAGGGCATTATTTCCATAGTTGGCGTGTTATATATTAACACAAATTTCACTTGTAAATTCACTCGGCCGTTACAACTTTCGGTTTCCTCTCGGCGAGTTATCAGGGTCTGTGACCCTCCTCCGTGCCGCCCATCCAAACAAACAATCGTAACAACACGAAGTCAGCGGACGGGTGAACTGTTTCTATGTTATATACATGTACATATGTAGGACCACTGTCTCCTGTGTAATTTACCATAATTACTTTTTTTTTTTTTTCTTTTCTGGGCTAGAGACGTCCAAGTCTTGGCATGCATATGCCACCACCTCCCAAAAAGGAAGACAAGAGTGTTTTGTCTATACTCTATTGACCACGTCGTCAGACTTCTAACCAGAATTTTGTTTGTTTTAAGCCGACCGAGAAGTCGTGTAAGACGGGCCAGAGTCAACGTCTGTGTATCCATTTTCTTACACTTGCCGCCCGTACGTTTTATTGTATTAGTATATAGTTATACATCTGGTACGCTTGTATCAACCAGTACACAGAACCTCAATCTTACTACTCTTTTTGGGTGGCTAGTCAGATATGAATAATATAAGAAGCGTTCTTTTTTTTTTTTTTTTAATCTTCTCGGTAGTCTTGCTGTGACTCTATATAACAGCTAAGGGATTCTTTGGCAGCCAACTAGCCCCTCGAACATAGCCACAGAGAGAGTCGTAACAAAACAAGGAAGAGGCCCATTTTATCGGGAGTTTGTAGGCTCAGCTAGGGTCGTAGTTGGTTATATAAATCTCCTGTTCTGGGACAAGGGGATTTTAGACTCTTTGGCTAATTTTTTTTTATTGGATCAGATACTATTATGTCTTTATACGCCTTAGTTCTATTTCATACATTGCGGTTGTGTTATACTTCAACTTGATACCGCTTCAAGTTCCGTCGGCATCTACATGTATGATTATATATGAACACCCAACTTGTTTGAGGAAGACAATAATCAGCCGTGAAACCATCCCGTCCATCATACCTTGCATTTTGGCGACGGAATGAATGCTTTTATAGACTGCCTGCAGCTGGTCCTTTACTATAGCATCGAATATGATAATAAGAAGATACATAAATTAGTACTAGAGTAGAATAAAGCAATACATATGTATGTATGACGTATATATATATATATTTTTCTTTTTTTTTTGATATCTACTCGAATCAGTTCTCTCCTATTGC
>RHDR01000103.1:0-64005 GCA_009806295.1 Davidsoniella neocaledoniae | reverse complement strand
ACAATAAAATCTACAAAGCAAAAAAAACAAAAAAAAAAACAAAAAAAAAAAAAAACGAGGCCATGCCATCTCAAACCGAGTCTGGAACCGGGCCCGAACCGAACAACGAAGATTCAAAGTTACTTGGCAGCACTAAAGAAAGATATTCTAATCATGTTAATGCACTGACTTGGCTTCTGAAGTGGAGTTTCTTCCGTTTTCTGTTTCCTTGTCGACCAAGATTCCTTTTTGCTTATTTTTCCTAATGCTGCGTGGTGGAAAAGAAAAAAAAAAAGCAAGAGAAGGATCGTAGAAGTCTTTGCGTTGGCCAGAGAATGGTCTGAGCTTCCTTCTTTCCTTTTTTCTTCTTTAGCTTATGTTGTTATAGATATGTATACAAATAGAAACATTTACATGGCAATTTATCATTTCCCCTGTTAAAAAAAAAGAGACAAGAAATAATATCTGTCCCTGCTTCAGAAGTATGCTGGTGGTCTTTATCGAAGCACTTTGATTCAATTTTGCCAAGGAAGAAGAAACAAGTCGTAGAACATAATAATAAATACATACAGATACATATGGATACCTCTAAAGACAACTGAAAAATATATAAAAATGTCACTTAATCTATAGTTCCATAGTGGTACTAAATTGTCGGACTGTAATAGCCAAGTTTTGGTTCTCGAAATATCAAGAAATGAGACATTAGCATGAAAAAGAAACATTAAAACACCTATACGCTCCACTCACACACATGTTGATACTATACTTGATATTGAGTTGCGTCATAGAAAAAAGTCAGCGGCAACCATATCACGTTTGTTCGTTGGTGATCTAACCGTGACCAATAATATTTGGACTCTCCTTTTCTATTCCAAAGAAAAAACGTATTGTCATTTGGTTTTCTATGTATGTTTCTGACTGTTAGTGTGTGATAGAAAGACTCATGTGATCGAACAGCACTTGGCTATCACGACTACTATGCATATTGCCACTGTTGTCACGAAGTTAGGCTTTGGACTTTGTTAGCGGCTCCATGTAGTTTAGCTCGATGCGCTCTTCTTACCTCCGGACCGGATAATCAACAGAATTGATTCCTCAGACATGTCAGAGAAGTTATTTTGTTGTGCACAATATATCTGTATGTGTATATGTGATGTATGCAAGTTCTGCAGGATGATATACAATAGGCATTCCCCCTCACCCCAATCGTATACGGACATTGTAGTATCTATGTGATAGGAATATACATAACAGTCCACGAATTCAACTTGTAGCTCGAATTCTGATTCTGACACTGCCTCAAACAGGAAAAAAGGAACTTAGGAAGATGCATTGTATGAGTCCGGTATGCCTGATTATGGACCAATATGTCGCATAAGCTTCGTCACTTTTAAACAAGCTGGCGATGCTTTTCCTGGCACAATAAGAGAGCCAAATCCTCGTGATGTACTGTAGAAAAGACTGTGCTGGACACTACTTGTAAGCCGCACTTCACTGGTGAGACTGTACATGAAATATCTCTCTTGAGCTTCCCGCGTACCAATCCAAGCTGCTATCTTAGAGAAACACTACCAAGACTGGCGTTTGGTGGAAGGGACAAATGTGTTCCGTGCCGCCCAACTGTGTATTCTATATAGGTATAGCCGATAGTCGCATGTAGCTGTATTCACTAGTTTCCGGCTGACTTGGCCATACGTGTCGGTCCTTTATCATGTTCGACTTATTCCCATTTGTACATACATACACACGTGTGGTTGCCGCCCGACACGGTAAAGCATTTCAAACAACAGCTGGCCGTCTTTGTTGGCCCTCTGTGTTTGTCTTGCATGTCTCTTTTGATTCTTGCTATAATACTAGTAGTAGCGACTGTAAGCCGTAGTCAGTGAGGGCCGAAATATAGATCATACTTGTATATGTATGCCTGGATATAACATGTGGGCATCACGTAGTCAAGGCATAAAACGGGGGATAGTATTTCCATCCTTGACTATCTTGGTTTCTTAGACACGCACCCCCCTCACTTGTTGTCTGCCTTTCTTGATCAAAGCAAAATAAGACAAAAAGGCCTCAAGAGGGTGAGCCTGCTTGCTCTATTATTACATCTCGGAGTACCAGGGATATTACAAGAAGCTTCAAGACACTAGACCTTTTTTTTTTTTGACAACGCACAAGATCATCATACTTGGATTCAGAGGAGAGGCATATTTCAGTCCTTTGATCACTCAAAACGGCCGTATGTGTTTCTATATTTCGACTATTTTCCTCCTGCAGCATAGTATACAGGAAAAGAGAAGGCAGTAGTATGATACGTTGATGATTTGTTTAGGAAGGTGAGTTGCAAGATGACTTTGGCCTAATTCCAACCGTTGCATTAAAAATAAACGATGCGGGATAAAGAAAACACGACAAGTTAGAGTTAGTTATTAACAGAGAAAAAAAGCACAGGGTGTATGTACATATGTACATGTCATGAAAACTACTTCGTAATACACCTTGTAGAGAGAAAAAAAAAAGCAAGATAAAGTGACTGTGCGGTCAGGCAAAGCCACACATAGATGGAATCAAATCAAACAAGCATCAATATTTCCAGCCCAACAACAAGCGTTAGAGGCGGAGAGATTGATCAGCAGCCTTGAAGTCGACGGTAACAGCAACTACATTACAGATACAACTAGGAGGGAGGAATATGAGTCTGGAGAGAAAATCACAAAAAATAAAAGTGATGTGAGTATATACCATGTAGGTTGTAGTTTGGGAATGGTAGTCGTTGTGAGAAGCGAGAAAACACAAAAATACAAGCCATTAGAGCTAGACATGGGGCTGGGTCAAAACTTCAACCGTCAATGACGCAGGGCGGCAGCATAAATGTACTGTAGTATCGACAAAGGGCGAGAGGGACAAAGGGGAGGGTGTACTTGTTTGTTCACAGTGGGGCGTTGTTAACCCGGAGCGGCACCGTTTTGCAACTAGTGGAATAGTGGAAAGCGAGCAGAAGAACGACCTTTTTTGATGTTGCTGGGCTCTCGTTCAATGGTCAGGTTTCTGGGGAGGAGGGTATCTCGGGACGCCATTGATCCTTCAAGCTAAAGAGGAGGGAGTGCGTTCTTGATTTCACTGGGAGGAAGGGTGTAGCTTTATACATCATTATGTACATACAAACTTGTAGTACATGTATAGGAGAGCCCGTGAAAGCCTAAGAACGGGCGAGGCAGGGGCGTACAGCGTGTGGTTTTCCTTCACAGCTTTAATTGGTGTTTGATGCTTGATACTGCGGACCTTGGTCCTAGCCGGGCCCTGTTTTGGCTGGCGTGTTCTTGTTCTTGTCGAGCCAGGGCTACAGTTGTATGCGTTTGATTTATCTCTATTTTCTTTTCTACAGCCAAGTATCGGCTCCCTTGTCTACTATACTGGCGTGTGGTGTACAACTATACTGCACCTCACCCCTTCTGTTTTCGCGTGGTCGTGCTAGGACTGGGATCTGAGAAACAAGATCGTCTCAAATAAAGTCTGTTCACACCCAGCCGACTAGGGTAGCATTTCTCTTTTATTTTCGTTTATTCTATTCTCTGCAGAGAAATGGTGTCGTGCACGTCTTAGTCATTTTCGGCAATAGGCTCCTGGATTTATTGACTCTCGAATCTGGCCACAACACTCAAAACAATAAAATGACCATCATTGAGAGCGACGGCGTTCAACTTTGTACGTCGTATTCTACAACACTCAAGCATTGGCTATGTCGATAGATAGGATGGCAAAGAGAGTGAAGAGGAAGGAAGAAATCGAGAGAAAAAAATCGGCATGGAAGACGGTAATGGCAGACATATCTACATATGTATGTACATGTATACATATATACATGTAGGGAGATTGAGAATGGCGATCGCTGATGCTGACGGTAGTCTTTAGTGCTATTGCTTGTCTTTGGATTTGGCTAGCAGCTAAGAAGCCCCAGGTGCAAAGGGATCAGAAGAAGATCAAACAGATGTGTGAACCGATATGCATAGTGCTTGTTTGCTACGCGGCCTACCTAGTACAGGTAGTTACATAGTTGGTGATGTTGGAGGGTATGTACAGATATATTTTGTACAAGGTCGTGGCGGTCGGTTATGCTGTACTAGGGATATTTTCTCAGCCAGTAACTAGTAAATCAATACGGTTACTCCCTGAGGCTCTCTTGTAGGCGCGCCCCCTCCATACCACCTGTACTATAGCACCATCCATAACCTCTATTTCCATTTTCATTCCTATCCCGATCCCAATCCCCATGGACAAGTTGAAGCAACCATCCATTACGAAATGGGCAAACAACACCTGAGCTCTTTTCTGTCTTGCCCCTCTGCTGGCGTTCTTTGGTCTTTGCCGAGCTTTGATTGAATCAGGGCTCGTGTGAATAGCGACAGTCTAATATTGGTGTGTCAGTCGATACGTACAGATATATCTGTATGTAGGCGTATACTATAATATGGGCGAAAAGAGGAGACGCCGCCTCCGCAGCAAAAAGCAATAAAAGCGGCAATAGTCGTTCTTTGTTAACCTGTGTTATTGTATGGTATGGATGGCTTTGAGGAGAAATTAAAGCGCTCATCCACGCTCGATTGAGTCAAAAAATAAAACAAACATCTGATTCATGGTTGAGCGTGAAGGAAAACAGCAAATAAAGGAAAAAAATGCGACTTGGAGGTTCTGGCTTCAGGCAATTCCAATGGCTCTGAATCCGAAGCTCTGAAATCAATGACGTTGACTTCAAATAAATGATAACAAGGCTACGAGAAATTGAGTCGCTCATTGGAGGCCCAAATTATGGACATATTGGTGACTTCCAACTTGGTGAAACTGCAGTAGTTACGGTCTGATCTGACTGTTCTCTCACCGCCTTGAAGTTGTTGATTGTTTTGTTTTGTTGTCTTTTATTATCTTCTTTCTTTTCCTCTCATTTCAGGTGAAGGAGAAGCAATCACTATTGAAAAGACCATTGCCCAATATTTTGTATTTCAGATTCGCTAATTATCAACCACAGGCTTGCTTTATTTCTACATATCTTATTTCTTCATTTCTTTTTTTTCACGTCTTGTTGGCTTGAATGATCGCTTTGATGCCATGACTGCGACAATGCTCGTCCCCCTCCTCCTCCTTCTCCCTGATTTGAATTTCGTCACGGCGAACCATGGGCTGAAGGGCCTAGCCTAGCTTGTCTGCTGGTCAAGCAAGCTAAGCTAGGCTAATAAGCTAGACTAAGCCAAGTCAAGCTCAGAACAAGGACTATCAGCCACCAATCCAACTCAATCCAATTCCATGTATTCCAGGCCGTCAATTCTGGACAATAGAGTAAGCCGCCAAGGACTCGATTTCCCAGGCTCTTTCTCTGTAATATGTAATTCTAGATGTATGAATACGGAATGTTGTCGACAATCAATCAGCCATCCATCCCTCAATATTGAAACAAGAGGACTGATCTCTACCATAATAATCACGGCCAACGAGAGAAACGACAACAGTGATTTGATTATATTTAACGTCTACCTAAATCAGTAAAATCATACGACGCCGGATTGGTTACCGGACAGATATTTAAAGTCCTCCGCTGGACAAACTCAATAGCTTTGTATTTGACGACACTGTCTCCTAGCCCCGAAGAACTAATGGTCTATACCTCCACTAAGAGCAGCAAAAAACAAATACAGAAAAAAACCCCGACAACTGTAACAGCAATTTAAGCTCGTCCACCCAATCTCCGTTTTACTACTGAAATCCACCCTATGATTATGGTAGTGCGCCTGAGGGTTTGGGCAGCTTCTCTACTCACGAAGTTCTGCAGAAGGTAGATTCCAGGTAGTAACCATACTGTTCTAAGAGGGTTTATAGTACAAGGGGCTACAAAATGCTCGGAGGTTTTGAGACAGGTTCCCAACGAGGTGGTCCCGGAAAGGATTAGAAGTTGAAATGCGCAGGAATAGCATATAACAAAACCATATCAAATGTTCTGTATCTCAGTGGCCTGTCACTGTTAAGAAGTAGGTTGTCCTTCACCTTATATTGTATACTAGTATTAGTACAGGGCTGTGTATCTTAAGATACCAAGGTGCTACATAGCTATTAAAGCTCCATTTCCACTTAATAAAAATGAATTAAAAAGAAAAAAAAAAAAAAAAAAAAACTATCCACCACATGTCCGACTATTCGTTATACATGTAAAATACCCCTGTCTTGTGACTGTCACTATCCTTTGCTGTTTTCCCTTGGTTCCCTTGATAACAGAGGCCATGTTCATGTTCATGCTAATGGAGCTATTAACTTATTATTATTCCTTTGTATTCTTTCGGCCGTGCTTCGCCCTTGATTGTTTTTGCTAAATCTATCCCCTCACTCACTCTCACCCTCCTTCTCTCAAGAATTTCAGGCTACATAAATTCTGGGTCGCCGGGGACACCCATGTCATCTGACGGTCGGAATATTTTCCCTGGGTTTCAATTATGGGATGAAGGTGAGATCAAATACCTGTAGTTGTAATATGTATACTGATACATATATGTACCTGTATGTATGTGCAACCAGTGTGTTTTAGCGACCTTTGTGTCCGGAAGGTTGCTAAGAACTTCTGCGACTTTGTCAAGCCCGAATAAAGAGAAGGTCCAGCTACGAAATGTGCATCATTGACTTACAAGGTAAGCGAAAGGAAAACACTAGCACTTCTATGTATGTGCGCAATAGCTTGTATGTGTCTGTGTCCGTGAGACCTGCCTCTTGTGAGGTCAAATGAAGGGGAAAGAAAAGAGCAAGATTTGGTTCCGGTGTCCCACCTAGCTAGATTGGGTCAGATGAGATCAGGCCAGATGACCCTTCGCTCCAGAAACATAGATAGCACATCTCTCTCGAAGGACAAGACAGATCAGATACTAGTTACATCTATTGGCAAATATTGGCTAAACTAGTACATGGACAAGAATGGCCCATGCATGGTTTTGTTACTGTTGACTTGATCTTCTGGCTGTGCCACCTTGTGTACTGAGCGCTGACTTTTGTGCTTCCTCTTTTAGAGCCGAAGCATGGACACCATTATTCTTCCTTCTTGTCTTTTTCTTTCTCTGCCCATGATCAATGTCCACTTACGGAGCAGTGTTGCCCTGTCTTACATTCGTCTGGAGAGCCCGGAGCGTGCTTTTGTTTGGGGGTGGTCTGTTGGTCTGAACCATTGTTAATATGTATGTATACTATGCATATTTGCTTTCCCGTTGGTCACATATACCCTCCTTATACTGATATGTACGGTGTGTCTACCCTCGTCTACCTTTCTGGCCTATAGACACCACGCTATTAACCGTTGGTGGCTTTTGCTTTCCGGTAAGAAGTTTATAATCCGTTTGATCACAGCAGCATCAGCATCGTTATGCATAGCACACCAAGTAGCAAAAGCGAAGCATCTCTGCTTATAGAAGTGACCCTCTCTGCACAGACATGAAATCTGCCTTGAAGATAGCATAGACAGCAAAGTACCTCAGGGACCAGTTGGCCAGTGCTATGCCGTCCATACATATAGTTGATATGCTGATATATGCTAGAGCTCTCTGACGACGTGAGTAGCGGCTTATTCAGAAGCGGGAGGTTTCCGGAGTCAGGCAAGCAGTGGCCATGAACCCGTCGAAGAAGGGCACATACCAGCTATAGTACACCGACTATAGCATGATACTGACTTACATATAATGATAGTGTGTAGTATATCTGTAGTTATATACATACATACATGCAGCATACAGATACAGTAAGTTCTTAGGTATGATAAAAGGAAGTCCTCATACATGTACATGACATGGTTTAAAACCCCCATGTAAACTGCCTGGAAAAGGACCTATGGAGTTCCATCCAAGCCCGGCGATTACGTCTTCAGTTAGGCTTTTTCTTGCTCTTTCCACTAAGCCTTTTTTCTCATCCACATATCCTGCAGGCTCGTTCATGCTAAACCCAACCAAAAGGCCAGCCAAGTAAGGCAAGTAATAAAAAGGTGGGCGTTAGTTTAATCAACGCTATTTTCCAGTCAGATTCTCTCCGGTAGTGGATTTGATTGGAGATTGGATCTTTTTAGCAACCAATAAGCAGCCGTTTGGTTTCCAATAGCCCCTCTTCTTCTTGTTGTTCTTCGATTCTGATACTTTCTCCTTCTTCGATTCCTGCCCTCGTTTTCCTAGGGAGAAGGAAAGTTTGAGAAGAGAAATAAAATCCCGTCACTTGGCGTTTACGCTATTCTTTGCTGCTAAAACAGGACTGGCCGACGATCCTACTATATTTCTCGCGCTCATGCCACTGTCCCACTGTTCCACTGTTCGCCTGGGCGACTGAGATTTCACTGCCAACTAACTATAGAACTTATTCGGGCAAAACAAGCAGCCAAGCAAGTCCTCTCTGGACTTGTGGTTGATGGCTCTTAAGATATCCGGCGTTTCAAGAACTGTGGATATTGCGTCGTCGTTGCCATGTTAGTTAGCCTCCATTGTTGGTTTAGTCTCCTCGTTGTCTTCCTTTGTGTCCACTCAGTAGCAGCAATAAAAGCCACTGTTGGTAGTATCGGCCGTAGCGGTAAATGGTTGTTATCGTGCGCACTACATCGTACACTCCATTTATACCACATCTTCTTCTATTATTACATATACATACATACATGTATATGCGCCAACATATGTAATTCCCGTCTCATCATGTGGTAGCGGTCATGAAGTGTAGCACTATGCACTGCAAACAGAGACGCTAACACTCACTTTGTCTATTAACCTCCTCATTTCATACAACCAAGTATTTCTCTCGTCCCCATCCCTTCTTCTGCCCCAACGAAGCCAAAAAATCACAGCATAAGCCATGAGCCACGAGAATAAAAGCACCGAGGAATACACCCGCTGGTCTAACTCTGTTAGCGATGTTTCTATTTCACCGTGGCGCATCCATAGTGGGTGTGATCAGAGTAGCAGTGCTAATAGTAGATAATGACCCAAAACGACCAACTTCAAGTCAAATCATCACTGCAACTCAAAGGGGAACATTGAGTCGTCAAGGATTTCGATTGTTTTTTTGCCTTTCCTGCATCCTTAGTCAATTTTATCACTGTCACAGTGGTGAAAGTTACAGGCCTTGGTCTGGATCTTGTTACGATAATATACCCTAACGAGAGATATTATGTTCGTCTAACCCTATATTTGTACTTTCTCATCACTCTGTACACCGCTTGAAACCCCCGCCTTACATATAATGTGGTAGAGATAGTTTTGTGTTTTCATCATTGCGTAACTAGAAAATAAGAAGTGAGACTTAGATCCGAAACTACAAATCCAAATTACTGAGAGAAAGAGAGATATGATAAAAAGACTTATTGAACCACACAGTATCAAGTATCCGTTCTCTTTTTTTTTTCATTTGCCATACACAAGCACTGGTGGCTTCCCTACATAGTAAGTCTATGCCACTGCCTGCATATGCATGAAGCCGATAGGATCTTAGTCTCGCTTCTTAGAAACAGAGGCTGGCAAAGTAGGGAGGGGGAGGATGAGATAGAGAAGGAAGGCAACAATGTATTTCCATATGGATGCGGTCAATCCATTAGCAAGGCAACGGATACATCGAGAAAAAGGCGAAAGCAGTAGAAGCAAAGGAAACAAGGAGGAAGAGAAGGAAGCATTGTGGAGGGATCACCACGTAAGTCATTGGCGTTTTTTTTGGGTTTGTCAGATACATACTATACACATAAATGGCTGAATGGGATGTGGAATGTGAGACAGGATACTATTGCTCCGAGGAAGAGTCATATCAGCAACGAAAAGGAGAGTAAGGCAAACAGAAACTTTTGTGGATTTGAGGAGACAAGCCGTCTCGTGACACATGTAAGCAAAGAAAGAGGCAGAATGTATGGCGAAGTATATGTGTGTCCTTGGTCCCCAGGTTGCTGTGATGGGAATGTGATGTAGTCATGGCTTATTAGGGCATAAAATGTAATACTGGCTTACGATGTACATATGTATGTATGTACATACTTTTAACACTACAGATATCTGGCATTGATGGTGACAACATGACCGATAGCCACCCCAAACCTGAGTTGCCAGCTAGCCAATATGTACAGATACAGATATACATATGCCCCTTCTCGTAGGCCTGTTCTAGTCCTTTGGTCCATCTGCCGCCACCACTACACGGTGTTTTCTTTGATCTATTTCTTCAAAGCCAACCATATGGAACCCGTCATATGCTACAGTAACTGGGGGAGGCAGAGCTTGCATGGAGGATTTTGAACAGGGTGATACATGGAACAACTATACGGTGTATATAAATGAGAAGAACTGTAGTAATGCACTTTACCGCTAGTAAGTAAACGCATCTGCGGATTGGAAAAAGAAGAAGTTCCTGGAGTGTATGATGTACAAGTAAATCTACTTGCATGTGACTTTAAGAGAGAAAAAGAGGAAAAAAGGCGGCTTGATGCGATGTGTGTGCTAGTAGTACATGCAATTACAGACACACCCGGGCTCTAGTTGAATGATTGGAGCTGAGCTGCCTTCTTTTCAAACTTCGATGTAAGCGTGCATGTATGGCGAACCTACATACAGATAAACATGTACAGTGTTTTCATGTATATATATATATATACAGATACATGTGTACAGATATGTATGTGTGTGATGTATTTACTGATTCCTCCCTACGTGTTAAAACGATTACACTGCAGTCAAAGGAGTCATCTAGGCCAGGCTGCATATTTCAGCCTACATTCTCTTTCTACTTGAAATCCCAGCAAGTAGCTGCCCGTTACTATTGAGAAGACCCCCCCTCCTCCATCCCACTTTCTAAGAAGCCTGCATGATGGTTTGATGACGGAGTTCTCGCTAGTCTGGAAGATATTACGGAGCAGAAACTGTTCGCGAAGACTTATTTGTGTAGTAATAAATACTCCTGTCAAATATTGTCAATATATCTGTAGTTCTCTTGAAACGGTGTACAGATATATTCTGATAAAATTTGCGTGGTCCATCTAACTCTAGTACTGTTCATTATATATGAAAATATGCTACTTGCTCTGTGGACTGATACACCAAACTTGGATACAAGCACAAGTACAAGTACAGGCACAAGATACTACGACAAGAAAGATAAACGACCGAGTGCTACCAAATGGAAAGCTATAGCGAGGGGCGGTCAGAATGTAATATTGTGTAATATATACGACCATATGAGTTGACTAGGAAGACTGCAGCTTAGGCTTCAGAGATATACAAAAAAATACATTCATGGGGTAGCATATCTGTATGTCTATCTGTCTTGGTTATATTGTATTTTTCCTTCATTCTCTTTCTTTTCTGTAGATATCATACTGTGAGCCATATTGATGCACAGCAGCTAGACACACGAAAGATAAGTACTTTTTAGGAATTACCAAGCGTGAGGAAGGGAAGTACATACAGACACAGGAAGTATCCTTGCGTATGTTTCTAAGTAAGTTGTTTCTGTTGATATCGTGATACCAATTTACATGTTTTGTGTAATACGATAATATATGTACATACAGTGAGTGTCTTGTTACCTAGGTCACCAATATGATACCAATAATATATAGTGCGGCACACGAAGGATAGAACGTGGAAGGAAGAATAGTTACTGATGTGTAACTAACAATATGTTGTGCTTAGGTTTTTTGGTATGTAATTACATTGTTCTGACGGAACATGCGCCCTACCGAAAAATCGCCATGTATTCACCAAAAGAATATCATCGATGAGTTATATGCTGACAGCAAATAGAGAAACACCGATCTAGAACGACTCTTTGGCTATCTTTCCAAGCCCACTGAAGCCTTCTTGTTGAACCTTCGCAGTGGCTAATGCGGTGGCAAAAGAAAGAACTCGCCTAAGTTCCTCTATTGTGTACTGAAACTTGGGGTATGGATTATGATTGTTTATGTGTTCGTTGTGGCGGCGGCTATCTGGGAGGAGACCACTCAGGCCGTATAGAGCAGCTGCTGTGAAGGTATCACCAGCGCCTACACTACTACAGACCAGGTAAGTGAAGAGACAGATAGTTAGCTAATAAACGGATATGTGTCGGAAGTATACTCCAAGAAAGGAAGAAGATGGACACATCTCAAGCCTTCTTTCTCTTTCTCGTGTTCTTCTTCAATAGGATGGTAACACAGACAAACGTGAGATGGAACTATGAGAGGGAGTGCAAGGAAAAGTAGGCTGCTAATTTTTCCATTTCTCGTCTTCTTCTTTCCGGGAATAGAGGCCCAAATGCGAGCCCGAGGAAGTAAATAGAAAGAAAGGGGATAACAAAAAGGCTTAAAAGCAAAAGCCACTCGGAAAAAAGGTAAGAAGAATTTCGGCAATACACATGAAGAAAGGT
The DNA here is from genome assembly GCA_009806295.1 of Davidsoniella neocaledoniae. NCBI lineage: Eukaryota > Fungi > Ascomycota > Sordariomycetes > Microascales > Ceratocystidaceae > Davidsoniella > Davidsoniella neocaledoniae. The sequence goes on along the minus strand of RHDR01000103.1, from coordinate 51,651 downwards.
ACAAAAATGAGTACTGCCACATCAATCAAAAGCGCTTATGGGTAGTGGCACATTGTGTAACCGGTCCGCCATTCTAGGCGTCAGCCTCAAAGACCTTTTAATCCATACTCTTCCTCCTTGTGTTCTCCATGTGATATGCCTATATGCAAAGGGGAAGATGTTGGACTTACTCTATCACGACAGCCACAGGCTCTGCAGCCACTTGGACAACTGGAGCAGCTTCGTATTGCGGGCGCTGTTTCTGATGACTTGGGCGGGCGTTTGTAACCGCAGATACTGTCTCGTTGGCGCCGGGCACGGAGTGACCGGCATTATCTGGCGGCCGTTGATATGCACAAGCTCCATGAGCGCCCCAAGTACAAAAGCCGAGCTGTCTGTCATTTGACATGGACCTGTTAGCCGGTGATAAAATAACGAGCCAGACTGCCATATGATCTGATAACCCAGCAATAACTGATAGACAGTTGAATTGTACATAAACTGGCCTATAGCAAGATCAAAAGTCCGAGCCGAATAGCACAGAGAGCAAGGATATGGGCAAGCTTGCGTCTTACTAGAAGAGACTTACCCTGGTGAGACTTCAGTCTGGAGACACATATCGGCGTTTTTGTAGCCGCGGTGCTATAGTTGATATGTCAGCCGATTTGTCGACTTGTAAGATGATAGCTATAATAGAGTAGAATATACGATGATACCATACATCCTATTCTACCCATCAGCCCACAACCTCTTGTAGGCCTGCGGCTTACCTCGGCCCAGCTTCGCGATATGAAGACCACATCGGCAAGAGCTGCAAGTTCCGCTAAGCCGTCACGCCCCGGTTTCTCGATTTCTACACTGACGGTGAGAGGCAATTGTGCATCTGCACAAAGCTGGCGAAGCTTCGATATGAATCGAGATGTCCTATCAGGAACACGACCCTGTTCTCAGCATGATGACAAAGTGATATTAGAAACCGGTTGTCATACTACAAAACTCGCTAAAGATGAAATATAGTGTTAGAGAAGGGGAAGGATCGGCTCTAACCTCGAAATGCCACCATTGTCGTCCGCCAACAACTCGAGCAGCGATATCTTCAAACTCTTGCTCGTTCATCTCCCGTAAGTCGTTGTAGTTAATGATTGTTCGGCTCCCTGTCTGGCCGCTTCTCAAGATATAGCAACTTGCCGGCTCTGTTGATTCTGACCGGTACGCGCATGTTTCCATGTCGACAAGTTGCCCGGTACTTACACTGGCTAAAGAAGCTGCTATCATGGATACGGCAGAACTATCTTTACGCGGTAATGGCGATACTAGATGTAACTTTGGATATGATAATTGTTGCTTGTTGGCTGGGTCTACAGAAACGAGCTGTTGCAGAACTTCTAGTGCATTGGGACAGTTCCCACCACGCCTAACATTGACCTTGGTTGCGCGTAGTTTCTCATCTTCGCTAGGATAGTAAGGGACGCTTATACAGACAAAGTGTCATTAGTTAATAGCGGGTTACAATCGAGGATGGAGACTCACTCGAGAATGGTGTCAACATAACATGCCCCGACAAGAACAAGATGTTCTACTGAGTTTGACATTGTTGTATTCTAGATGTTATTCTTGCTACAAATGTTGATGCATCCGAGTCTGCAGCTTGTCTTGGCTTATTGTGTAAGAGGAGGTGAGAATTAGGGTCTATAATATAGGGTTAGTAGGGTTAGCGCATTCGCATTGTAGGTGGTGTTGTTGGTTTTAGTGTAGTTTGGATCATCATCCATTTGCGGTTTGACTTTTTGCTTGCTTTAAAGCTTTAGGAGAAATACTTCAAACTTCTTCCATTAATACGAATGAACAACTTGAAAGAAACCTAATTTTGCTTGTCAGATAATCTGAAAAGTCTCTATAGACTCTCCAATTTGATCTTGACGAGCTGACGAGAATTTGAATCGAGATATATGACGTCATTCCTCGATCTCCAAGGAAAACGAAAAGCAAGTGGCTTCTTTTACGGTTTCTGCGCATAATAACTGTCCTCGGAAATACTATAGCGCATTGTTGGTTAGAACATGTCCGTTTGTTCGAAACCTCGTCATTAAACACAATTAAGCCAACTTGAACCGGAACCTCCGGTCCTTTGACCTTATTAGACAGATTAAAGAAAATACTATTTTGCCTCACAACGCCAGCATAACAAGATACTGCTTGGCCATGCACCCAGAAGTCTCATAACAATCTATTACTCCCCTATAAACACTATTTCGGCAGGCTTATATCTGCCATATCCTTGTTGTCTTACACTATGGACGGTTCATCTTGTGAGCTAGACGAACGGAGCGACGGTGACGATGTTGTCGAGGTAAACACCAATTATGTATTGTTAAATCTCAACCTATAATTGGAAACTGACTGGCCGACTTCTAGGTTCAATTCGACACGCGAAACGCCTACCGTCGTAAGAGCTCCATGATAGCCTCTGAACACACAGATCCAGCCTCTCGAAACGAACTCCGTAGCCGTCGCGAACATAGCCATATAGTTGATAGTGATGAAGCTTGCCTCGGAGCAATCACTCAGGAACTCAGCAACACTTCAATCGCCGAAGATACCGAGGAAAACACAGATGAGCAGCCAGAGTCTAATGCCGAGCAGGTGGAGGCCCAGGCCGAAGCTGTAGTCAAGGCAGAGGTGGAAACAAGGAACACCCAAGAGGCAAAAAGAGCAGAGGAAGGTGGCTCAGGAAGTTCGCGTGATGATGGTTTGTCGCCCCCCCGTGTGATTTTGTATCCGAGAGAATGTTCCGGCCAGGAAGATGAACAGGCCTGGGTGGGCGCCATGCGCAAGCGAGAAGAACCACAGCCAGCCGACCTGAAGAACAACGTGTATCCTATAGTTGCAGATGGCTCCGATGGTCCCGAAGGTCGCAAACCCACCAACAGCCACAAGGCCGTCGTCTCTGAGATTCTCGTGCCGGCTGGCACATACGACGTGTGGAATGCGCCATCTACCGAGCTCAATAGCCGCCACCTCACCAAAAAAAACACTGACCGACATGGTCTGGGGCGTCCGGGAACTATCGCGTCGACTAGGCAGTGTGCGCATCAAGGCGCGCGTACGCTCCATCTTCGTACTAACCAAGATCCACGATGTTGCTCTGATAACCCATACGCGCACCCTAATCCACTGGCTACTACACCCGGACCGGCGCGCACGCTACGTCGTCTACGTCGAGGATACCCTACTAGCCGCTCATCGGCGGTTCGATGCTGCCGGCCTGCGCGCCGAGCTAGCCCAGTTGCACGCAGATGCTGGGGACGATGCGGCTGCTGCTGAGGTACGCGATGCCGATCATGGTCGCTTGCGCGCCTGGACATCCGAGCAGTGTCGTGCGAAGCCCGAGACGTTTGATTTTTGCATCACTCTCGGCGGAGATGGCACCGTGCTATATGCCGGCTGGCTATTCCAGCGCGTCGTCCCGCCTGTGATCTCGTTCTCGCTGGGCAGTCTCGGCTTCTTGACCAAGTTTGACTTTGCCCGGTTTCAGGATACTCTGGGCACTGCCTTTGTCAAGGGTGTCGTTGTTAGTCTTCGTTTACGCTTCGAGTGTACTGTGATGCGCTCGCGTGCGCGTCGCCAGCTTCCAGCGGGCGAGCAGCAGGATATAATGCTGGAGGAACTACAGCGCCGCGATCTGGTTGAAGAGCTGGTTGACGAGGAACATGCAGATGCATACACGCATCGTCCTGATGGCTCGTATGATATTCTGAATGAGGTCGTTGTCGACCGCGGTCCCAATGCTACCATGTCAACAACCGAGATCTTTGGCGATAACGAACACTTCACCACTGTGTTGGCCGACGGCGTCTGCGTGAGCACACCTACGGGTAGCACGGCGTATAATCTCGCGGCTGGTGGCTCTCTGTGCCATCCAGACAATCCCGTCATGCTTGTAACTTCCATATGTGCCCACGCCCTGTCTTTCCGGCCCATCATCCTACCAGACACAATTGTGTTGCGTATAGGTGTTCCATATACAGCACGCGCCAGCTCATGGGCATCCTTTGATGGCGTGATCGCGTGGAGCTACTCCCGGGCGACTACGTCACAATCAGTGCTAGCCGGTATCCGTTTGCTTCGGTCTTGGCAGATGGCACTGGCCGGAGCCAGGACTGGGTTAATAGTATCAGAGGAAAGCTAGGATGGAATTCTCGGCATAGGCAAAAGGTCTTTGATAGTTGGGAAACAGAAGATTGAGATCGTAGAGGCTCTAAGAAACATTGCCTTGGTTTTCCATGTGAATGTATGTGTATATATTATAAAATGATAGACATAAATGAATAAAAAAATGGAAAATAAAAACTTGAGACACATCTGGTACATTGTAGATTATCATAACATATGCGAACCAAAATTCACATAGAAAATACATCTCGTCGTGAAATCGACGTACGTAGCCTGGGTGGTGTTGTCCTCTAGGCCGTCTATTGTAGAAAAGAAAGAGATTACGCAACTAAGAAAGACTCAAAAAGAAGAGAATCAAAATAGATAGTTGTATGACAATCATCTCGATGAAAGGTGCTGTAATATGGGGAATGAATATTGTAGGTTTAGGGAGATAGGTCACCATGTGATATACTGGTAACGATACTTCTGGTCGTTTGTACCTGGCATCTTTCCTCGGGTGCCAAGCGTTAGATTGGCGAAGCGTTCGCGTAAGCAGAAATCAACAGATTGGACCATAAAGCGTTTGCTATCTGGTATGCGTTCTTCAGGGACTTTAGGGGCAGCACTAGGCTGATATGTGTATACGTCTATTGGAGTCTGTAGTGATGGAGAAGTTGCACTGAATGCAGGTTCTGATGTTGGGAGTACTGGAGGTGCACCGTTTGAAACCCCGAAGGGCATATTTGGGGGTACAGACACCGGGATTGTATTGTCTACAGGAATAACCAGATCAACTGGTGCTGTCATGTCCTGCTCGAAAGGAAACGTTGCCATGGCATCGAACTGGTTCTGTGGTGATCCATCCTGGAACACTGGTGCTAACGGGGCAGACGGGGAAGAAGACGGCGTTGAGCCTGTTGTTGGCATTGGCTGCTGGGGAATTGGCTGTGGGGACGGAGATCCATCACCGAGGTCGCTAAGATCGTAGACCCGAGAGCCGAACTGATCATCTTCCTCGACCATAGCAACATATTCACCAATGCGTGCTGAGAGTTGGCTGTCCCACATGCCTTCACGACGAGCACTACTCTGTAGAAGCTGGATAGCCCGGCGGCGAATGATAGGGTGGCGGCATTTTGTGGCTACCACATATAGCGGTGGTACGATTCCGAGATCTGCGCTGAAGCTGGGCTTGATGTGGCATGCAGTCCATGAGTTCGTAGCACCAGGCAAGCGATGAGGACAGTTGCTCGGATCTGGACACCGGGCCGCCATAGCTCTACGTTCTTCATCACCAACGACTTCAACAGCTAAACCCACAATGTTCTCGAAGAAATGTTCCCATTTGTCAAACCCAGACTCTTGTGACTCAAACGTCATGAGGAACAATGCAGTGGTCATCAAATGTGTCATCTTAAGAGCTGCAATACCTGCCTTTTCTTGGTGTGTCACACCCGGGGCAAATCGACCATGAAGAATCTCTTCGTAAGCAAGGCCCCAGTCTTCCAGCTGGTTGGCGAACTTCATACCGTACTGCAGAGTTTGGAAGGAAAGAAGGCCCATAGGTGCTGACTTCCCAGCTTGCTGCATAGCAAAGAATCGCTCGGTGAAGTGAAAGATGGATTCCAGGTTCTTGTCCCAGATTATGCGGGCCTCGATAAGTGAGTTGAAGCGTTTTGGCATTTGGATATGTTTCCTTGGTGGTTCATTCATGGGTGGCGATGATCCATCTGAGTTCGGTGAGCTATCAACCGTGTTGCCTGCACCAAGTAATCTGATAACGTAGGGCTCTGGGAAGTGGAAAGCCATGTCATAAGATTTGGCTTGGATAGCAAGACGAGTGAACATTTGTATCAGCTCGTCTTCAACAGGCTCTTCGCCACTAGACCAGAACTGTTGTCGCCGCTGCTCACGTAATCGTTCCAGCAGCTCGATGCCAGCTTGAATGTGCTTGATGGCCTGCTTGTGGTCGCCTACAAATGAGTCGAAGCATGCTAGAAGTACACTGCCCATGAGCTTTACACGACACGAGGATTCATCCTCTCTTGTCGCTAGCATGTAGCTCATAGCATCGCTATATTTCTTGACGGCAATAGCCCAATGGGACAAGGCGTTTGACTTTGTTCGGGTAGTATTTCCATTAGACGGCGATCCAGGCGGTGATGCGGAGTTTTGCTCAAGAGTTTTATATAGTGCACCAAGAGCTACAACGGCATGGCGGATAGCAGGCGACGTTTCACACTCGCGCAGAACCGACTGGCTCCAAAATACCGAATCAAAGTAGCCAGACAACTCACAGGCGGTCTGGGTGCGGAAGAGCTGGAAATACAAGTAGTCGTTCCCCTGGAATTGCAATGCTTGCGACACTGGTTTCCACATCGCGGGCGTAGATAGAATCGACTCAGGGGTTAAACGGCGCTGTGCCTTTTGCGCACGGCGCGGCGGCAGAGTGATAGGCCCCCGTGTGACAGGGAAAGGTAGTGGCTTTTTAGAAATTGCAGCGAAAGCAGGCCCGGGGAAAGAGGCTGCTGCCGAAGACGCAATGGATATAGGTCCCATAGCTATCAAGGGTTTCGGGGCGATAGAAATCACTTCATGTGGGCGAGCACTGCGTGCTGGGGCGGGATATCCAGTACATGGTTTCCGTGATCGCGTGCATTGCGTGCATGCCGGTCGCTTCTCGTCGCATTTTATGCGGCGTTGTCTATGTTACAGCAAGGTTAGCCGTCTACAATGTTGTCGAGAGGACGGGTGGCTTGGAAAACGCCTCTGGCAAAAAGATCCAACAAAATATAGCAAAGGGGGGGCTCGATATCAGGTATCAATATCAGGTATATACTTACTTGCAGTTGCTACAGCCCGTCTTCACCTTGGGTTTGCTGGTGCGCATACGCTTCGGCTTTTCTGCTGTGTTAAAGCCATCGTCTGGTGGGTGGCCTCCGGGTGCTCCACCGCCTACTACGATGGCAAGCGGTGCAGAGTTCATTGTGTGGGTGTTTCGAGTGTAGGTGCCCCAAAAGAGCTAAATAGAAAGCTCGCAATTGCGTCTAATCTCATACGTCAACCCGGGAACCCAAACCAAACTAAGAACTGCCGGTGGTGCTTGTTTTTTTTCTTGGATTTTTTGCTTTGCTTTGGTGCAATACTGTGTGGAACGACGCGCTGTGTCAAGGAAAAAAAAAGGTGGAAAGATATCGAAGTCTGGGATGATCGGTGAGGAGCTCGTATTTGAATCAATCAGAAGCAAGAGTTCAAAGAACTCCCCAGGGACAAGGAGCGAGATGGCGTTACCAACAGCTTCCTTTCTTCCTCCTCTATTCCTACACAAAGATGGAAGAATGATGTCCAAACTAGGCTTGCTCTCGGCTATAGATATGCCTCGACTGTTGCTGGAACAAATTAGTTCGATCAAATCCGGCACTTGAAAAATAGAAAAATAGAAACGTGCTTGTCGATGTTATGAAAGGCAGCCAAGCTAGTGGTTATTTTATGGCAAGCAAGCTAGATAACTTCCGCATAGAGATGGCTATGACAAACCGAACCAAGGTTCTTTTTTTCTTGCTAGGTTGGAGGGACCAATAAGACCCAGTTGTCTTGCTTATTTTGTAGTATGTATGTTGATTTGGAAAACAGAGGGACTCAGACACTTAAAGTGGAGAGTGACGGAGATAGTGCTATAAATGCTATGTTATAGGAACAGGAGGCTCTACAAGAAGGCGGTCGGTCAGTCAAGTCTAGAATACGTTACATGTCCTTCGCCATACGACAAGCATTAAAGTTGATAATAAGCACATCCCCTGGTTGAGCTGTGCTCTGCAATTCAAGGCCTCTCCTCCAGAGAAACCTCTCGGTCTTCTTCTCATTCGAGCAGGGCAATATACTCACTAGTGGAGATAGGAAAAACACAAAAAAAAGGATCGATTGGTATGAAGCGCAGCTACGTCGGCAGGTGATTGATATCTCTGTCGGACAAATAATCCCAGCTCCATGTGCCAATTCACACTTCGAGGGCCAGGAGCATTAGGTCAAGGTGGTGGGTGATGAGACAAATTAGATGAGAACTGCTAGTACCCAAGGTGTTCTCTCTCGCTGTGATGTGATGGATGCGTTAGCACACTCGTTCGAGTCCAAAGTGATAATGATCGTAGTAATAGTAATAGCGACTGGGTCATCCTATTCAATTGCAGGTGTCAGTCGCTATAAGCGAGCCGAAAGAGGCACTGCCAAGCTCAAGGGCAGGTGAGAAGAGAGCGCTCGCTTCTGTTGCAACCACAATCCGAAATAGGACTAGCGCCATCAAAGGATGGTTCTTTGATGTTGTATATGCAGTTCGTGAGGTGAACTTACACATATGCATGAGTGATATTGATGCGACGGGTATGATGTACAATTCAAGATACCGCTCAGATAATGCAGAAAGATACATGTGTAGACCGAACTCTCTCCAGAAAAGAAAGAAAAGAAGATGGCGTCGATCGCTTGGAACCCGGGGTCTTTATAGCCATACCAGATGTACATATAGTTCAGAACCCAGATATCGAGCGATTAGTGTTCAGAACGTTCAAAGAACCGAAGGCGCTAATCATTAGCTTCGTTAGCAGTGAAGGCTGAAAATTACCGATGCTCAGATGCTACGGAACCAATCATATAGATACCGTTTTAGTGTACTCTAAAATAGCCAAAGAGAGATAGACTAGGCATATGGCATTATTTCTCCTCTTTGATCTAGTCACGCATTCTAGGGGCAATGTTGCCGTATATGTAGAACTAGAGATGTTGTGATTGATTCAGCCTTAAGGATGCAAGAATACGACAGAACAGGTCGCGTAGTAGTCGAAAACAAGAGGCCCTGCTGACTAGAATAGTACCCCCGATTTGCTTTGTAGCTGCTTTAGGCTCGATTCAGGGGGAATAGGATAGATAGATGTAAGCTTGAAGCTATACAACTCCAAAAGGTGGCCAGTGATCAAAATAAACTTATAGTGAGGGATCAAGTGGTAGACGGTGCTGAAAGTGTTTCCAATAGAAAATATTGCCGCCTATTCAGCAGACCAAGGGTCTTCCGTTAACAGCAACTGCAGAATTGTGGTATGTCGAATATAGCTGTATGTTCTAAGTCAAAGGGTCTCCACGAGGTGAACAAAGTCGGTGTTTTATCGGCTAAAGTTCCTATCAATACAATCAAAGTCAAGACGGTAAAAAAAACTTCATCACGAACTTTCTGACGATCACTTCTAGCCCATGTAGCCAACACAGGATAAGCTAGCAAAATACGCCTCGGTGAGGTAAGTGGCTGCCCCAACCGAAGTTTGTCTGTCCTAGCGAATGCGAGAAGGACAGAAGATGATGCCCGGTGACGATAGATTGAGAAGATGAGGGAACAAGTCTACCAAATCGAGAAAAGAGAATATAATAATGGCAGACGATCCGATTATAAATGGGAAAAAATTAAAGGTTCGTCGTCCGGAGGAATATGTTCACTTCAAAGTCGTAAGATGGTGTACGGAAGCGAGCTTCAAGAAGCAAGAAACTAGCCGCCCAGAGCTCTGCTTGAAATGCATGCCAAGTAGTACTATAATAGCACGAGAGATAGTCGTACCGCTCAAGCGAACGCTACTAGTAGAAGGAAGTAGACGAACAAACACCTTCACCATTACACTAAATCATGCGGTTTCGCCCGCCAGAATTTTAGGCCGACTGAGAAAAGACTGCACTTCATTTTACCTCGGCGTCCTCGTGATTCAACCAATATCAGCAGCTTCAAATACTACAGCAGGTGACAAGAGACTTCGTGTGCAAGTTACTGTGCTCCATTCTAAGCGATGCCTTGGCATAGAATCATTACTATGATGCAGTCGAATAGAGGGTAACTGATTCTCTTCGCTCTAATATACAGACTATAACTATAGAGGTGGGAGCGGCAAACTCCATCTCATATGCTCATTTCCACATTCTATGCACACACAAACATAGATGTGTTGTATGTATAGTGTTGATTCAAAATGCATGTCTGCAAGGCCCCGAAACAAGTTTCTAATCGCCTTCTCTCCTCTTCTTCTATCTCTTTCATGTGTACGCCTCATTTCCTGTTGTATCTGTATACTGTGTCATCATGAGTCACCTATGCAATATTATACTGCTATCGGTACAGATATGAATTTCAGCAAGACTTATTCACCTCCGTCTCAAGCATATATTTATTATGCTGCTACACAGACGCGATTCAGTCTCAAGCATCTGTCCATGTCTATCTAGAAAAATCCAGTGTCTTGATACGTGCGAAGTAGCAATAAAATAGCGCTTGCGCCATAAAAATCTCATTTTCCCTATGGTGGCTACTTAGACTTAAGATTGTAGAATCATGCTTGTCAATTATTCCTTTCCCTTATTACGCCCTATAGGGTATCATAACACATCAGTTTAATGTGAATATAGCCACAAGATGGGAGATGTGATAATACCTGCTTTAGTACAGCCTAACTCGCTTGAGATTTGAGTTTTTTAGGCTAGTTATGCTCAAGTACAGAAACATCTTACTGCCATTATTGTCCAATAGTGATCATCTGAGTTTGCCGTAGCTCCCGGAATTTCAAATGTTGACTATCGGATTTGGAATGTGTCCAAGTTTGCCTCCCAGTCAAATTGACCTGTGAGTATCGAGTATCTATCCCAGAATCTTGGGTACAAAGTGGGTATTGTTAACTTAGACCTGCAACTAGATAAACTAGAGACGATCATATCTAACAGCCACGTCACAGCCCCGATGTACGGATCTTCTACGGCGCTGTTATTTAAAATTACACGACCGCCGTGAATTATCAATGATGTTCAATGGATTTTTTTTCGATCAGTCTATCATCCACATGTATAAGAGCGTTGAGCAGGAATAGCCATCACAACGCATCTTGGGCCGAACCCTGTCTCCTTGTGTTACCGAATATTGCCTTCCTTCACTGTTCCTATGATCCATCAAAGCTCGTTTATCTTTTAAAGTCTTACCCTAATAACAGTTTGTAGTCCATGGTTTTCATTATTCTTCTTTCGACGCTATTCTAGTTAATATATTCGTGTCCAGATCACATTGTTTGTTCCCGTGTCCCGATCCTTCCTAGCTTCAGAATTTTCACCTTCTGCAAGTAACACATACAACTAGACGTAGAAATGGTCTACTATTAATGTACGTATGTACATACATCAAGTATACAATATCTAGACATTAATTTCGGAAATCTTATAGTGGCTATACACCATAGCCGCGAGCACATATTTCATTCGTACCATCTGTCGTTAATATATGTATAAAGAAAACTAGAGGCAACATGAATGTTAAGTATACTACCCTTTCATGAGTAGAGTCTGTGGTACATAGGATGATTGTCCATGGAAGTGTTACTCGTAGTTTATAAACTTAATACTGATCATACTGTTTCTGTCTTCCTAAATACGTATACACAAGATCTGATATTTTTAGCGCATGAGCTAGGGTTAATTAAATATAGGGTTATGATCATTTTGCAGAAAAAGTTCAGCATCGTTGACAAATTCCAATCAATTATCACATGCAACTAATCAAAACGATAAACCAAGTTCGACCAGTTCATGTGCTGTTAAGCCAAATTCCAAATTACAAAGCTATAAAACTACATTAAGCAGCCCTATACATATCATCTCGACACCCCTCTTATACATATCGATCGAGTTCCAATCATGTCCTCTGACGCAGGTCAACCCATCGCCGGCGAAGCGAAGACCGACACGCCACCGTGGCTACACACCTCGGCTATAGTCTTGGCAGCTGCATCTGGAATCGGAATACTCCTACCACCGCGCCGGTTCGACATGCGCCTCCTGGCACTTAGCACAACATTTTCACTCTCTACCAGTCAACTAGCCTACGACTACACGGGAAAGTCCATCATTGAGCGGTTCAGCAGCCGCATGGAAGCGCTGGGAGCTATCGGTACACCTGAACTAAGCGATCGCGCGAAGGAAGTCAAACGGTTACTGCGCGAGGAGAAGTTACGCAATATGACCGACGCACAGCGGGCGGAAGAATTGGCGGCGCAGAACAAGAATCGGAACATACTGAAGAAACTTTGGCTGGGTGGGGAGGGCGAAGACTGGAAGGCAAAGCGTCTGGAGGATGACCGTAAGGCTCTCGAGGAAGGAAAAGGCATCTCGGGAATCATTATGGATCAAATATCGGAGGTTTTCAGTGGAAAAAGCAATAAGGACGAGTAGATCGTCGTCTAGTGACATACAGGAGCGATACTCGGTACTCGGATATGTACCCTCTTATAGCAGTGTGCCTTGTTTCCGCTTTCAAGCTGCTGTGGTGTCTTAAGCTTACACTTCTGCTCTTGATCTTTCTCTCTCTTCTTTGACTCCTTCATACTACTGAGCCCCGTGTGGTTCCTGTACGATATATGAGTAGACTACGGCATGATTTTCATCATGTGCCATCTACTACTGGCTGACTGCGGTGTATATTAGTTTATGTTGTCCTACCGGACTAGAAGTGATTTCTAAATATTACGAAATTTGACAGTATCTGAATGTGGTCTTACGATTGAATGATATGCAAATATCTAGTGCTATGTATATTCGATTTCATGCAAGCTATGGGCGATTCCGCCGCCTGCCTGTCATCTTCTTTCTATTTCGTGATGGTTTTGTGATAGCTTGAGGCTTAATTCTTCCACTCGCCCACATGAGTGGCTTGCCATTCTTCCGATTTATTAATTTCACTGAAGCCTTATCTTGTGCGCTAACTGCCGAGGCTGCCTTAGCATCTGAAGATGCAATCCACCGCTCTAACCTCTCCTTCACTTCCTCTGTATCGGAGGCATTTGGACTAAGACCTCGTTTTTTACGAAGGGCTATCCTTTGCTTCTCTATCCGTACAAGTCTACGTCTTTCTTGACGGTTATGTTCGTAGATCTTATGGGGTTTCTGTTCATCGGCCAGCTCTGTGACGATGTGATCATTGGTTTTGACTGGTGTTGTATCGATATCGAAATCCGAGTTCTCTGATACCGCTATACTTTTAGCATCATCGGAATCATTGGCGTATGCCTTCATTACTCCCATAGCCTCCCTCCCTTCATCTTCTGATACATCTCCTAAGGGTATAGAGACGAGCACATCGAGATCGGTATCGAGTGCGTCCGACTTTTTGAACTCATCACTTGGCCTCTCAAGTTTGTGATCACGCGTTTCGTTCGACGCAGATGACGTACTGAACCCATTGTACAATTGTGAATATAACTTAGGGTCCATTCGGTCCCTGAAGGACGTACGAATTTGGTAACTAGACATGACGCAATATATACGACAGTACGCTGGTGATTCCGTTTTTCTAGATATCCATTAGCACTAAGTCAAGTAGGCAATTAGAAACTATATGGCATTTATACGCACTATTATGATGTCCTCTCCGCAGCCCTTAGTCAAGGATACAGAGAGTAAGGCCGTACAGAAACTAATGAGTTTTGATATTTCTATCTCCAGAGATGATAGGCGGAGTAAGCCGATGGTGGAAATAGACAATATTCTTCCGATAAGATCTTTTGTTGATATATACTGATCATTCCTAAATTGACAATGTTTGAATATAGATATCCAGAGTATGAACTGATCTCAAAATAGATCTTTCTAGATCGTCAATGGTAGGAAGTATCTCTCAATACATATAGACATCAACAGGGTTAGCTCCACTCAGACTTTTCAACCACATATCAGGGTTATGGGCGCGCCGCTTTGAGCCTACAACCCATTCACTATTGAACCTTGCTCAAAAATTTCCCCATCAAAATATTAGGAAAAACTATTTATCTACAGTCTAACCCCCCAAAAAACTACAACACACACCATAAATCTAGATGTGTAAATTTCAATAACACAGTAGTATCATTATGAGCTTATCGAGCTACCATTCTTCAAGAACAACCTACACTAGTGATGACTTATCTCTATATTCCATAGTCTGTAGATATTAAGAATGATTATCCAATGCATAGAAATTACCATTAAGACTTAGATATCTTGATGACGGCATAACCCGAAACGCCCTTTTTTTGACATGATTCATTGAAACCTACATATTGTAACCTCGACTAATGAGTCCCCGCTTACAAACCAAAACTTCAGGGCTGCTGCTATCTTTCAGAGTATCATCACTGACTGAGTAGTCATCATTGCGATATCAAGTAGTCCGAGCTCAATATTGATCGAGTCAAGCTTACTATTTGTCTATAATTCCGCTAGCGCAGTGACTCAATCGGGTTTCGCTTGTGACTGAAATCCGATAAAGCTACGAACAGCTAGTCCATATAAAAGCATCCGACTCCTGGTATTTTAGCCGTCGTATACTGAATTGGATATTCTTGAGCCTGTATTCATCACCATTCTACCTATATACTATATATCCAATCATGGCGTCCACTTCATCTGATACTTCCCCAGTGGCTTCTGGCTGGGAGCCAGTTGAGTCCATGGGAAAGCACCTCCAGAGTGCATTCCTTTGCGATAGCTCATATCGGAATCTCAACCACGGTATGCTATATATCTCATAGTACTATCACCCTCGAATACTAACTCTAAACTGCATAGGCTCGTTTGGAACTTATCCGCGCACCATCCAGACCAAGCTCCGCGAATTCCAAGACAAGCATGAAGGTGCTCCTGACATCTTTATCCGCTATCAGATTACCGAACATCTTACCGCCTCTCGTAAGGCCGTAGCTGAACTTCTCAATGCGCCGGTTGATACCATTGTCTTCTGCAGTAATGCCACCACCGGTATCAACATAGTTCTCCGCAACTTGACCTGGAATGATGACTGCAAGGATGAGATCCTGTACTTTGAGACCATCTATGCTGCGTGTGGAAAGACTATCGACTACGTATGTGATACCAGCTATGGCCATGTTAGCTCGCGCGGTATCAAGATTGCATACCCTCTCGAAGACGACGAGATTCTTTCTGCATTCCATGCTACTGTAGCCGCCTCTCGGGCCGAAGGTAAACGCCCTAAGCTGTGTGTCTTCGATGTCGTCACCTCGCTTCCTGGTGTACGCTTCCCATTTGAGGCTCTCGCTGCTGCTTGCAAGAAGGAAAACATACTATCCTTTGTCGACGGTGCCCAGGGTATCGGCATGACCAAGATTGATCTAGGAACTCTTGATGCCGACTTTTTCATCAGCAACTGCCATAAGTGGCTACATGTGCCGCGTGGTTGCTGCGTCCTACAAGTAGCTTTCAGAAACCAACACCTGATGGTCTCGACAATTCCTACATCTCATGGTTATATCCCAAAAGGCGGTAATCGGTATAACCCGCTGCCAACTAGCACGCAATCTCCTTTTGTCGCCAACTTTTCATACGTTGGTACTATCGATACTTCACCCTTCCTGTGTGTCAAGCACAGTATCGACTGGCGTAAGCAAGTTCTCGGTGGTGAAGACAAAATTCTTGCATACCAGCGCACTCTTGCGGAGACGGGTGGCCAGAAGGTTGCGGATACTCTTGGTACCTTTATCCTACAAAACAAAGCTGGCACACTGACCGACTGTGCTATGGTCAATATCGCACTACCACTGTGGGCGGGTAAGAGTGAAGATGCGCCGGCAAATGTGACTATCTTGTCAGAAGAGAACACTGGAAAAGCTATGACTTGGATGACCAACACACTGATGAGCGATTACAAAACATTCCTACCCGTCTACAAACATAATGATCGGGTGTGGACCAGAATCAGTGCCCAGGTTTATCTAGGCCTAGAAGACTTTGAGTTTGCCGGTAATTCTTTGAAGGAGCTGTGCGAACGGGTTGCTAATGGAGAATATTTGGCTTAAGCATCTTTTACTTTGCAGTATCGTGTGACTGAATAAATATATGGCAAATTTCACTATCTTTTTCACATTCACTCTTTTATTTCTTTTTCTCCAGGATGTCATGTATATACGTGTATGCTGTAATGAAAATAGCTACTTAGCTCTCATCGTGCATGTAGCTATAACTAAATCAATAATAACACCTTCAAGTTTCAATGACAACAACCAGAAACTTATGGTCTCTTTTATTAATCGAGAAAGTGGGGTTCTTCGTATACAATAATGAGTTTCCGATCAAGTAATAGTAATATAAAAATTATACGAAGCTGTAGTTCCAAATTTGACTTCTATTGTACAAAGTTTCGTCATTTGATTGATTGATTGATTGATTACTACTTAACGTCTACCTACTAGTATTTCACGGCAATATGACGGCATATTCCAGGTGGAAGCGGCAGGTTGGTGTCACCTTCCAACCAGTCAGCAAGTGCAGGTGCCATAGACCAAGCTTCTCTTACGACTATTTAGGGACCAGCTCTGGCCAAATTGCTATGTCAAGGGTTACCATATATACTATGTACATAATAACCCTACACCTTCATACGCTCTAAATTCAAAATTACAAAACCTTGTCGTCAAAGTCACGACGTAATTTAAGCCATCATAACCATGTTCACTTGTACATTTAATTTTGAATAACCCTAGTGAGACTTATTTAGCCTTAATTACTTACGGTTAACTAATGTATATATGCATATTTTTATGCATACCAATGGCCTAGTAAAAAGATGTGTTGTTCAAGGAGTTCAAGACAAACTGAGATGAAGTTGTGTTTACGAGTGAGTATCAATAGTGTACGAAAAAATGCGGCGATCTACAGCATATGAACGATGATCTTGGAGATTAAATGCTTTTGTTTCAGAATGAACACGAATATTACCTACGAATTGGGAGGGGCTATGAAAATCACGGATAGCAGTAGCAAAACACAGGAAACGATTAATGACATGAGCGATTTCTAAATGCGGGTCACCTGTCAACAGATGGATGGCCAAGTACATAGTATCAATACAGTTGTAGTGGCAGTAATTCACGAGAAGGTATAAGTTGTGAACATGATTCGAACTATGTATGTAACTATAAGAAAAGTATAACTATTATAAAACTGGAACAAGGTCTTGTCCTAGTTCCTGACGTATTTTCGGCGACTTTTCGTCGCTGATTAGAAACAAGCTAAAGAGTAAGTTGTAAGAGCAAAGCCTTAACGAATAAGTAATTTACGATTGCTTACTTATAAACAAACATGACCGTTTGTTTGATAGTTTCGGGTCAAGGTAAGACTTATCTTGGTCTTGGCTATCCACAGCTTTAGTCTTGGTCTTTCTCGTCTTACTAACGACTTCTCGGAACTGGAGGTTATTTGGAGTTGTATAAGACTTGGCGACTGGAAGGACGGCACCTTCAGAATTCGTGAGGTTCCGAAGTTGAAGTATCAAGAAATGGAAGCTAGAGTTGGCAGATAAATCTTACCAGTCTGAACCGGATATGAATGGCTAACCGTTTTTCGATCTTTTATTTCTTCTTGTCTCTTTTCTTGTTTGGGTATGCAACTGTCACTGATGTTGCTGCTAGATACAGATGTATATCTGTATTGTGGCTGTCCGTAAGCGGAGTCCTTGCCGCGCCTTCATAGCCTTCGTAAGCCGGTACGTGGACAGACATAGTCGAGTGCAACTGCATATCTTGTATGCTGACTTCTACATGATATCCATAGTTGTATACGCTATATGGAAAAATACATGTATTGATGCCACAGCACTGAAACTAGACTAAGAGCCGTGCCGAAATTTTCTTGCTGAAGGAGAAAATGATTCTGTACGGACCTTTTCTGGACATTTTTATCTTTATTTTTTAAAAAAAATTATCTTGTTGTTTTTTTCGGCTTATTGACCAACACCACTAACTATTGTAGCCAGGAAGAAAAAGAATAACTGCAAGCTACCGCTAATTTCTGTCCCATTTTTCTCTCTTGCTCGTTAGTACAGATCGTATAAAGGAATAAATCCTTCATCCACATCCTCGATTCTATACTTTCGCAAGCATACTAATACTAACTGGGGATGGCTAGCTAGAGAAAGGCCATGATTTTGTTGTTTGCAAAGTAGCCCAACATTGGCGAGACAAAAGCTAGGATGAAACAGGCGGTCCTTTTAGTTGTAGAATGCATCCTAGTAACAACGGCTTGCGCTACTAAGAAATACTAAGAAATAACAAGAGAAAAAGTGCAAAATTAGAAAGAAAGAGGAGAGGGAAAAAAAAATGCGTTAAGCGCAGAGATTAACCCCTTTCTTCAGGACTTTCTTGAAATGGAACCAATTCGTTGCTTCAAGCGGTTTTTTCTTTCTTTGTTAGATGATTGTCACACGGAAGCATTGGTATAATGCTTAATGCTAATAGTAAACATTGGGCAATGTTCAGATCTCAGAGAGTTCCGTCCTAGCATCACCTTTTGCATTGTTTTCTTGAAGGGTCCTTAAGGGGCCAAAAATGTACAGACAAAAGGTTTATCCAACGTCCTTCTCTATTTCTTCTCTCCCTTCCTTTAACATACTGGCAAGGTTTCCAGGCGATTTGTACTTGGATGACAAAAGCTCAGCCACAGACATGGTGACGCCTCTGACTGCGTGCTTCTCTTTTCTGCACCACTGACACCATGAGACTAAGTCAATAAAGAAGATAGCCGAACTAGATCACACTAAGATTTTTGGTTGATTTGCATAACCTGTAAAGATGGGAATAAAGGCTCGAAAGTTATTTCTCCTTCTTGAAATCTACTGGAGGTTTCATTTTACAGTCCATGTCGCTGCTTCTGGGAATAGTCAATTTCGTTAGTATGTCTACTACAGATGAGCATACATCGTACTTGGAGAAATAATGCCAGTAATCTTCTATCCTCACGCAGTTTCCTGTTCCTGGGCAGCCATGCGTCCAAGCTTGTCTGCGAGGGTAACTGGACGAAGCAGTGGTAAACGAAGACCCTGGTAGTGGGAGACGAGACACTGGCTGGCTGCTTCGGTGACGTTGAGAAGTGAGTGTACAATGCCTTTCCAGCACCAGAGCCCCTGCTAGCCTGGCGGTTACTGTAGCTGTGGACGGTCCAAGGCGTTTTGCGCTGCTGGTCTTCGTTTGACGATCATCTTGGCTGAGGCACAGAGACCTAGTCTATAACAGCGGCAGCATAAGAATAGGCGTCTATATGTGCATGTACAGATGTACAGATATGTATGTAGATAGAACAAAGCCGGATGGACTCGTCAGCGAAAGCCACCACCGTGCGATAGATGCCATGGCTGCTGATATCTGTAGAAAAGGCACAGAAGAGTCAAGAAGCAACGCCATAGTGGGTTGGGTGGTGCGGCTGTGGCAGTGGTCTCGTTTAAAATAGTTGTACATATGTATTAAAATAATGGGAGGCACCCAACCCAACAGCAGGAATAAGGCTTTTGACTACTTTTTGGGGAACTGGTCCCTGTTGTCCGTAATCCTGCGGTCTCTCAGACTTCTGCCCCTACTTGGCTTCTCTTGCTTCTGGCTGCTATAACTATTAGGCTCGTTGCTGTTACTTGGTTGACGAGCACTGTCGCTGTTGTCGTTTTCTCACTGATCTCTCACTGACGTCTATTTCTTTATTCTTTATTTCTTGATCATCCCCTGTCTCGTCCATCTTCCTTTTTCGTTCATCGTCTCTCTCCCTTCGGACTCAGATTCATTGAAATTAGCACCTCGCTGCTAGCTGGGCACTTGCCTCGTTTATTATAAACCGTTATTATCAGTGCTTTTTGTTGTTTTTCGTGTAAACGTCCTCAAATAAGAACCCACTCTCCTTCGACACAATTACTCTTTCAATACTCAAAATACAACTTGCCCTCCATCTGTGCTATACGGCGAACAGCACACTTCCGACCTAGAACCTCCGAAACGCTGTAAGAGGCCTCATCTACCGCATTACTACAGACCTCATCTCTTGCGCATTTTTCATACGACTGTGCTGCTCTGCACCCGAGTGCAGATATGGCTGCCAACGACTACTATGGTGGTGGCGCCCATCAACAGCAACAATACGGCCAGCAACAGTACGGCCAGCAACCATATGTGGTAGCCTCCGAGCCTGCGCCCCCATACTACGCCCAACCAAACCCTCAAATATCGGCACCATCTTCAGTACACTCGCCGTCGCCGGCGCCACATTACCCGCCGTCTATGGCTTCGCGGTCTAACACTACCACGCCCCGTCCAAGTCAGCCTGCCCAAGGGCCTAGCCCGTTTGAAACCGTCTTTGACGACCATGTTTATCCTGATACAGACTCTCGAAATGCTCGTAATATAGGCCACGGACAACAGCAAGCTGCCGCAAACTCTTCATACTATAACCAGGACACTACGTACCACGGAGCCAATGCCAACAATGGCTACAACACCAATGCCAGCTCGAACGATATCCCTCTGCAAGACCGTGCCCACGACCAGAATAAGCTTCCAGACCCCGAAGGCATCCAAGATCATGTATACGATGCGCCCAACAATAAGAAGTCGAACCGCGGCAAGGTTAGTTTCGGACAGCTGGGCATGATGGGCGCCAACAACAAGCGTTTCCCTCTTTTGGTTTACACCTTTTCCATCATCCAGATCGCTGTCTTCATAGGCGAAATCGTCAAGAATGGTAAGTTGCAGAATTTCAAAAACTGAGACATCTTTCTACACGCTTAACTCAATGGGTGGAACTATGGCTTATACTGACTATTTTGCTCTATAGGCATTCTGACGGGATCACCTATCGAGACTAAACCATCATTCAACGTCATGATTGGCCCATCTAGCTACGTCTTGATCAACATGGGCGGTCGCTACACTCCTTGCATGCATAACATCCCCAAGATTCAGGGCCATACTGGCACCATAACATGGCCTTGCCCTAACTCGACGACTACCACTGGCAGCTGCTCTCTGAGTGAACTTTGCGGAATGGGCGGTGTTCCTAACCCCAACTATGATGGTAATGAGGACCAGAGCCCTGAGCCTAACCAATGGTGGCGCTTCATCACTCCTGTCTTCATGCACGCTGGTGTTATTCATATTGGATTCAATCTGATGATGCAACTGACTGTGGGTAAGGAAATGGAGCGTGCCATTGGTCCGCTACGCTTTTTTTGTTGTGTACATGAGTGGTGGTATCTTTGGCAATGTGCTCGGTGCTAACTATGCTGGTGATGGCCTTTTGTCTACTGGTGCCTCAGGTGCCTTATTCAGTTGTATTGCTCTACTACTTCTAGATCTGCTTTATTCATGGGGTGACCGTCGCAACCCCATGAAGGATCTGGCTTTCATCATGTTGGATATCATTGTTTCGTTCGTCCTAGGTCTTCTTCCCGGTCTTGATAACTTCGCCCATATCGGCGGTTTCATCATGGGTCTAGGCCTAGGTATTGCATTCCTACATTCTCCCAATGCATTGCGCCGTCGCCTGGGCCTGGAGACACCCTACACAACGGTCCAGTCTGGTGTGACTGACAAGCAGCCGTCATTCTTCTCTAACCCTACCGGCTTCTTTAAGGGCCGTAAGCCGTTGTGGTGGGCTTGGTGGCTTCTGCGTGCCGGCTCATTGCTGGCTATGATCATTGCCTTTGTGGTGTTGTTGAATAACTTCTACAAGTACCATGTTTCTTGCTCATGGTGCAAGTATCTCAGTTGCATTGTAAGTCATCATATCCCATCGAGATATATCTCTAATTACTAGAATACTAACATTATCGAAAATAGCCTGTCAAGAACTGGTGCTCAAGTGGCGATCTTGATATCAGCGACAGTTAAGCGTGACCGCAGCGTCTTCATTTCACCTGGCTATATGTTTTGGCACAATGATATATCGACCTGTGTATTCGATCTTGCATCAGTGCTACTTCTATTTGTTGATTTTCTATTATCCTTCCTATAGCTCATGGATATGAGTGGTGGCGTTATTTGGTTTATTTTTGTTTTAAAGCATCGTTCTGACCTGTATATTCCAAAGCATACTCTCGTGTATATTGGTGAAGCAGAGGAGGCCAATATCTTCTGATCATGATGATTATAAGTGGTTAGGGATACACAATAATAGTACAAAGCAATTGTGTCCTGGACTCAATGTAAAAATAAAATGAAAGAGAATCTAAACTTGAATTATGTGGATATACACATAATGTGCCATTGACTTGGCCATTGAGGTGACCGATATGCAGGAACTACAAATCGGGACATCAAGCCAGGGGGCAGGAGCGCGTAAAGTGAAATGCGCTTGAAAGTGGGGCTCTTCACGCTGGCAGCGCGAATTGGGACACCAACTGCCCTGAAAGGCGCGTTTCGACGCTTTGCTTACTTTTACTTTGTGTGGGAAGGGAGACTGACTGCTTAGCCAAAAAATAGAGGGCAAAAACAGCACATTGTTTATTTATTGTTCATCCAAAGCATATTTGTGTCCTATATCTCCTCGCCTACACTAAAAGTTGCCACCATATTCACTAGATTTATTTGTCTGGTGACAGCTTATCTCTTGCTCTTCTAGAGCTGCTATATATTTTGTATCTAATAATACGTCGATGCTCACGATTTTACCCACCCAGCTGTAGATATTAAATATCTTTCTATTTACGAATACCTTTGCGTCAGCTTACAGACACCCGATTGTTAACACTCGATATATCTCATCATGGCGTCAAATTCACACAAACGAGTCCTTAGCGATGCTTCTCCCGCTAAGGATCGGGTATCTTCATCTATCGACGGAGGTGCTACAAGCAAACGTGTGAAGACTGAAATGCCTCCTCCATCGCAGAGACCGCGTCCCCCACCATTAACACAGAACGATCCCCGATTTCGAGTCCTATCTTCACAACCTAAGAGCGGCTGGGAAAGCGATCTCGAGAAGCTCAGTAATGACATTATGGAGCTTAAACAGAACAGCTCTGAGAAGGATCAAGCTTGGGATCGTCCACCTGTTTTGCTTACGGATATCACGAAGGAAAGCCTGTGCTTCCAGTCTATTGATTGTGAGGAAGGTGTTTTTCTATTAAACGAGCACAGCAGAGAAATTCCTCAAGCAACGGTTAAGCTTTTTGGTGTCAATGATAATGGAAACTCGGTTCTACTCCATGTGACTGGATTCAAGCACTATCTTTACGTGGCTGCTCCAGTGTCTTTCCAGCCCAAAGATTGCCCATTATTCATGAAACACATCGAGGCACACATGAATAACTTCCAGCCACAGCTGATGATTCATGATGTTTCTCTTGAGTTGAAACAAAGCATTTACGGCTTCTCGGGCAACAAGCATACGCCATTTATCAGAATCACCGTCACTGATCCAAAATACATACCAAAAGTCAGATCTGCTTTTGAGCAGGGTAAAATCCGCCCTGATGTGTCATGGCAGGTACCGGAGGGTCCCGTCCGTACATACGACAATATTCAATACAATCTTCGTTTTATGGTCGACTGCAAGGTACAACAACTCCGAAATTTGCTCTATATATTATACATCTGACTGACTTTCATAAATAGATCCAAGGCATGTCCTGGGTTGAGGCTCCTGCTAAAACTTACAAGATGGTGTCACCCAACTCGCGCCAATCGAACTGCCAGATTGAGGCCCATGTAGACTATCACGATCTCATTGCTCATAAACCTGAAGGCGAATGGTCGAAGATGGCGCCGCTTCGTATCTTGTCTTTTGATATTGAGTGTGCTGGTCGCAAGGGTATCTTCCCAGAAGCCCATACTGACCCTGTCATTCAGATTGCCAACGTTGTTACCCGTTATGGTGAAAAAAAGCCATTCGTACGCAATGTTTTTTGTCTTAATGATACCAGCAGTATTGCGGCAACCCAGGTGTTGGAATTTGCTAAAGAAGATGAGCTTTTGCGACAGTGGCAGAAGTTCCTGATCCGATCGGATCCTGATATAATCACTGGCTACAACATTTCCAATTTCGATTTTCCCTATCTTTTGGATCGCGCACGTAATCTCAAGGTCCAAGGATTTGATCGTTGGACTCGTCTACCGGCTGTCCCGTCTAGGGCGAAAGAATCCAACTTCTCTAGCAAACAGATGGGCAACAGAGATACGAAGGCAACAAACACCAACGGACGTCTACAACTGGATCTCCTTCAATTGATTCAGAGAGACCATCATCTTAGAAGTTACACGCTCAACTCTGTATCGGCTCATTTCCTTGGAGAGCAAAAGGAAGATGTGCATCATTCCATGATTACTGAACTCTTCAACGGACGCCCGAATCAAGGAGACGTTTGGCCTTGTACTGCTTGAAGGATGCATACCTACCTCAAAGATTGCTTGAGAAGCTGTCGTGTATCGAGAACTACACTGAAATGTCCAGAGTCACTGGTGTACCGTTCACTTTCTTGCTATCTCGTGGTCAGCAAGTCAAGTTCGTCAGTCAGCTGTTTCGTAAGGCCCTTGAGCAACACCTTGTTATCCCTAACATGAGCTCACAAGTCTCAGACGAACAATACGAAGGTGCTACTGTCATTGAGCCTACTCGCGGCTACTATGATGTGCCTGTCGCTACTCTCGATTTTGCTTCACTATATCCTAGTATTATCATGGCACACAACCTGTGCTATACGACGCTAGTGAATAAGGCAGCCATTGACAAGTTTCAGCTCGTCAAGGACCGTGATTACATTATCACACCCAATGGCGATATGTTCGTGACCAGTAGTCAGCGAAAAGGTCTTCTTGCGCAGATTCTTGAAGAGTTGTTGTCGGCCAGAAAGCAAGCGAAGCGGGAACTTGCTGTTGAAACTGATCCATTCAAAAAGGCTGTGCTGAATGGCCGTCAGTTGGCTTTGAAAATTAGTGCCAACTCCGTTTATGGTCTAACTGGTGCTACTACCGGTAAACTTCCTTGCTTGGAGATTGCTAGAAGTACTACTAGTTTCGGTCGTCAAATGATTGAGCGCACAAAGAACGAAGTCGAACGCAAGTATACCATTGCAAATGGCTACTCGCATGATGCCCAGGTCATCTATGGTGATACTGATTCCGTCATGGTCAAGTTTGGAACCACGGAGCTGGCAGAGGCCATGAAACTTGGTGAAGAGGCGGCGAACTTTGTGTCATCTAAGTTTACTAAACCGATCAAACTTGAGTTCGAAAAAGTTTACTTCCCATACTTGTTGATCAACAAGAAGCGTTATGCCGGCCTGTACTGGACTAAGACGGAGAAGTACGATAAGATGGATACGAAGGGTATTGAGACAGTCAGACGAGACAACTGCACGTTGGTGCAAACCGTCATTGAGAAGGTGCTTCGCATGATCTTGATCGATCGAGATGTTGATGGAGCACAGGAATATGTCAAGGATACGATTGCAGACTTGCTGCAAAACAAGGTGGACATGTCTAAACTGGTCATTACGAAGGCCTTGACCAAAGAAGATTACACTGCGAAGCAGGCTCACTTTGAACTTGCACAACGTATGAGAAAGCGTGATCCTGGCTCGGCCCCGGGTCTTGGTGACCGTGTAGCTTATGTGATGGTTAGAGCAGCTGCGGGTGCAAAGAACTTTGAAAAGTCGGAAGATCCTATCTATGTTCTAGAGCACAACGTTCCCATCGACACCAAGTACTACTTAGACAACCAGTTGGCTAAGCCTTTGGGTCGTATCTTCGAGCCCATGCTTGGTGAGTCGAAAGCGCGCTCGCTACTCAACGGAGATCATACTCGTATCGTTTCCCATGCTGCGCCGTCCGTCGGTGGCTTGATGAAGTTTGCGAAGAAGACCCAAACTTGCATGGGCTGCAAGAAGCCTCTCGTGGGCAAGGAAGAGAGTGGTGGCGCTGTGTGCAGCGACTGTGCGCCTCGTGTAGGTGAACTGTATAGCAAGACTTTGACGCGCATGTCAGATCTTGAGGTGCGATTTGGACGTTTGTGGACACAATGTCAGCGTTGCCAAGGCAGTATGCATTGTGAGGTCATCTGCAGTTCCAAGGATTGCCCCATTTTCTATATGCGCATGAAGGCGAAGAAAGATCTTGATGATGCTGGTAAAGAATTGAAGAGATTTGATGTGGATCAGGCAGCCATATGGTAGTTGTGCTACACTGTACAGAATTAGAGCAAAGCCTTTTAGGCTATAATGACGTCAAGGGGTTTTTAAAGGGTTCATTCCATATTTCTTATATATCTTAGTACTATAGACAACACACCAAACCCGGAATATATGTTTGCAACGCGCTATGAGCCATCAACACCACAAGAACGTATTGAAACTATCGTGACATCGATGCATATGGCGGGGCATGAGATGTAGCGGGGCTGAGAAAGGCCTGCCACAGGACCCACAACGGCGCCACAGCTTTGCTAGAGCCAACCAGAAGCTCTGGAATTCTATTGAATTTTCATCTCCGTTGTTTACCAGTCGTTGCTTTACCGTTTGGGAACAACGACAAACGAGAAATTTTCGAGCTCAACTCCACCAAAAAATCCCAACACGCCAAAAAAGAACGCCTTCGTTCTGGTTGTTTTTTTTCCCTTCTTTTTTTCGCTTGATTTTCGTTCCAGCGTTCTTTTTGTTTGCAATTAGAAAAATAGATCATCATATTTAAAAAAGATGCCTCCGCTCTGAGATCCATTGCGGCTTGCGCGCGCTTCGGTATGAAGCGCAGCACTGCTGTCAACCCTCTTCAGTTTGCCATGTCTAAGCAGACTGCTCTGAACATTGCTCGCACATACGCCGTCTACGAGCGTACCAAGCCCCACGTCAACATTGGTAGGTTCTATTATGGAAAGAGGACAAAAGTCGTAGGCTGCATTGGAGGGAGGGTCTTCAAGGCCCTCAAGAACTCAAGATGAAAGCTGGCGCTAGGCTGGCAGCAGGTGTAGTCTTGCAGTGGGGTTGAAACACCGACGAAGTTGCTGCGAATACATTATTGACATGTGTGAATAGGTACCATTGGTCACGTCGATCACGGCAAGGTAAGTTTTACCCTCTACCTAGATAGCCCTTCTTTTGCATGTGATGATTGGCCTGATATACTAACCTTGCGTCTTGTAGACCACCCTGTCTGCCGCCATCACCAAGCGCCAAGCCGAGAAAGGCCTGGCCAACTTCCTCGACTATGGTTCCATTGACAAGGCTCCCGAAGAGCGCAAGCGTGGTATCACCATTTCCACTGCTCATATTGAGTACTCGACTGATGCTCGCCACTACTCGCACGTCGACTGCCCTGGTCACGCCGATTACATCAAGAACATGATTACTGGTGCTGCCAACATGGACGGAGCCGTCATTGTCGTCGCCGCCTCCGACGGTCAGATGCCCCAGACCCGTGAGCATCTGCTGCTGGCCCGCCAGGTCGGTGTTCAGCGCATCGTCGTCTTCGTCAACAAGGTCGACATGCTGGACGACCCGGAGATGTTGGAGCTGGTTGAGATGGAGATGCGTGAGCTGCTTTCTACCTACGGCTTCGACGGTGACAACACCCCCGTCGTCATGGGCTCGGCCCTGTGCGCTCTCGAGAACAAGCGCCCTGAGATCGGCTCGGAGAAGATCGATGAGCTGATGAAGGCTGTCGATGAGTGGATCCCTACCCCCGAGCGTGACCTGGACAAGCCTTTCCTGATGTCCGTCGAGGACGTTTTCTCCATCTCTGGTCGTGGTACCGTCGTTTCCGGCCGTGTCGAGCGTGGTGTCCTGAAGCGTGAGCAGGAGGTCGAGCTAGTTGGTAAGGGTACTGAGGTCATCAAGACCAAGGTCACCGATATTGAGACCTTCAAGAAGTCTTGCGACGAGTCGCGTGCCGGTGACAACTCCGGTCTGCTGCTTCGTGGTGTTAAGCGTGAGGATATCCGCCGTGGCATGGCCATCTGTGCTCCTTCTACCATGAAGGCCCACAAGAAGTTCATGGCTTCGCTCTACGTCCTAACCAAGGAGGAGGGTGGTCGTCACACCGGCTTCGGCTCCAACTACAAGCCCCAAGTCTACCTGCGCACGTCAGACGAGTCGTGCACCCTGACTTTCGCCGAGGGTACTGAGGATGGTCACATGGTCATGCCCGGTGACAACATTGAGATGGTTGCTGAGCTTCACCAGCCCAACGCCATTGAGACTGGTCAGCGCTTCAACGTCCGTGAGGGTGGCAAGACCGTCGCTACCGGTCTTATCACTCGCATTCTGTAAATTTAACCGTCTTGTACACTCTTTTTCTCTACTTTCCTCTCTCGATAGGATGCCCAGAAACCCCGCCTCTTCCTCTATAAGCTTGTTCCTACATGATTAAGCTGAGGACCCTTTCTACCTTTTTGTATCATTTACGTCTCTCACAACCTGTACGATTTTCTTGACGTCTGACGGCGTGCTGTTTCCCTTGTGTATGTTTTATATTACCTATTTTTTACCACCATTCGCTTTATTTCCTTTTCTCTAGTGTTTCTGTATCAAAATCTACTCTTGTTTCAAGGGTCCAGTCTCGTCATTTGGATAGTATCTATAAAAGAAGTCACTCTACTCTATTTCAAAAATAAAACTAAGATATATGGATACATATGGGAAGGTTTGTATAGAGCAATGCATTTGTTTGTGTTACTAGCTGAGGTAATCCTAGTTTCTAGGATGATGACGACTTATGCTTATTTAGTCGAGACATTCTACGTGTTTAGTTATTCCCTGTTTGGTAGGTTGTTCAAATTATGCCTACTCACAGCGACGAGGTTTTGTTTGTCATTATTCAATCACGGAGATTTGGAAGATTACAACCATTTTGTTCAAACGTAAACATTCATGTATTCAGATCCAGTTTTCCCCGTTTTATAGTATTTCCTGGTTTGCGCCTTTTCCGTACTTAAAAACACATAAATATCATATCCCGTGGCTTCTTTCCCAAGTTCATGAACGCAATGGATGGCGAAAGGATAGGGAATATCAAAAAAAAAAGTGCAAATGAGGGGAGGAAATGAACAATGTTCGTGTCTGTTCAGTTCTATGATAACCTCTTTGTTCAATCTGATCCAAAACTTCCTTTCTTATAAAAGCGCCGAAGAAGTCAAATCAACACGCACGGTAATGAGAAACGGAAAGAAGCATTTTTCATAATTTCTTTCTATTTTTTCGATTCTCTTAACTCTCGCTGGACTTTGCATTAAGTGAGGGTCGTCGTTTCCCGAGGAGGAAACCCGCGTTAGCAGGCTTGCGGATTGGTCATGGCAGGCGTTCGTCTTCAGAAAAGTTGGGAGAAAAAGGAATTTAGCGGTACTAGATTGAAAAGCTGTGTTAGAACGGGTTGATATTCATGAGAGAGATTGACATATCAATGGCCAACCAAGTAAATTGTTTGGCTTGGCCAAAAACATGTGTAGATTTAGGCCTACCTTGTTGAAGCCGATGTCCTTGGCCTTCTCACGGAAGCACTGACGGCACAGGTCGAGGCCGTACTTGCGGACAAGACCGGCACGGTGCTTGCAGACGCGGCTGTATGGAGTAATGATGTTAGCCTATGTTCAAGGTGCATTTCGATACACCGCATATCTCGAGGTTTGGCCTATATTGATTCGGTCTGGCAATTTATCGGCCGATTCCTTTTTTTCATGATGACGGGCCGTGTTACAAGCCTGGTGTGTGCTTTGCATGCTTCGTTTTTGATCGTCAACCCCAGAGCTTGTCCCTTGTTGAAAATAGAGCGTATGATTCTTTCATAATAATTTCCGGTTTATTGGTGTTGAATTGAGCTCCGTAGTTTCTTGATCGTCTTTAAAATGCCAGATCGAATCAATATCGAATATTATATCGCTGCGTCGCCTCGTAGAAAATGCATATGGTGTATTTATCGTTTTATGCTCTTGAATGAAAATGAATCAAAGATCGTACCAGCTGCGCGAGCCCTTGCCGTAGTCGCGGGGGCGGGAGTTCCAGACGCTCTCGTGAGACATGTTGATTGATGCTGAATCGACGGGATTCTTGGTATTTGCAGAGCGGAAGCAAGAGGTCAAGAGAAAAGAGAGAGAGGTGAAGCAAAACTCCAAAGGTTAGTTTGTCAAGCTGACGATTTGCAGGTGGGATTGTGGGAATGTGGTGTGGCTGTCCTAATTGGGAGTACGAACTATGGATAAGCCCTGGCTTGTTATTGTGGAGCTGCCACCAAATTTCAAAATTTTCGCACAGATTTGTGCGCTTTTCTTATCAATATGGGCCCTGATAAATTGCTTATCGCTTCCCTACAATTGACTTTGTCTCTTTAGGATGGTGGATATTGCGGCGCATGTGGCTGCCGTTCTAGTCACGTGTATATGGAAGATTTATAACACTACTTAAGTTGTAAACGAGAATCGAGCTAGATGAGGGTTTTCTAAATATGTATGTTGATGCCTACCATCTGAACTAACATTCCGCAACAAATAAGATGATACGATGATATGTGGCATTATTCTTTTTTTTAATTCAATTTTATTAAGGTGGAAATGGAGCTTTAATACGTCGTATCAACATACATTTATCATTTTATGTCTTTATGTGGATCGTTAGACGTCGAGGGACCCTAATGGCTCTAGAAAAACCCTCCTAATGAGGTCCGGAAAATTACAAAAGAAAAATAGGAAACACAGAAAACAGAAACGAGTAATGCAAAAGATCAAAGATATTAGATGAAGAGGTCGGAGGGGGTAGGAGCAGCGCTAACCTGGCTCTTCAAGGTTAGGGCATATGTCTACAAAGAAGTTTGTCTCCTTGATGAATTTGCAGGAATCAAGGGCCCTTTGTTGTGTAGTTAGGGTATTGTCTATAGTGATGTGAAACGGTCTTCATGAGAAAACCTTTGACAGACGTTTGCCCTTCCAGCAGAAGAAGAAGTGTAGTGGGCCCTTCTTTTTCCCACAAGAACATGAATCTGTAAAGTTTGCATGGTGTAGGCGAAAGTGATGTGACCGGGCGGCCAATAGACGGCCCAGTGTCTTCCTTGGGAGAGACAATTCAAAGGGGGTCCTGAGGGTTGCAGAAAGTCCCAGGTCCTTGTAAGTTGTCGGGGCAGAGGATGTCCACCAGTCGGTGTACTCCTCCTGTAGCCGGCCCCGAGCAGCTCGTTTGACATGAGCAATGGAGGGAGGCAAATTTGGTGGTGGAGGTTTTTTTTTAATTCAATTTTATTAAGGTGGAAATGGAGCTCTAATAGCTATGTAGCACCTCGGTATCCTAAGATACACAGCCCTGATAGCGCCTTCCTTGGCTAGAGTGTCTGCTATCTCATTGCCAGGTATTCCAACGTGTCTAGGGACCCAGATCGGGGTGGCCAAATTCGGGTCAGAGAGTGGAACTCCAAGATCTGGGCTTGGCTGGTGTCTGTTGGTGTGGAGCCGCCAAAGAGACAAGCATATGCTGCTTGGTTGTCGAGAACAACATGAATGTTCTTTTCAAGATTTGTGCATGGGGCCTGAAGGGCCGATTTGAGCCATTCAGAGCACCCACTATCTCTGAATCAAAGACTTCATGATTCTTTCCTGGGGATCCTCGTTGTCTGTCAACCAGCCAGTTACCTTGATATATGACAAATTCCCAGCCAGTTCGTCCATCTTCTAGCTTTGATCCGTCAGGGTATACCATAATGTCCATGCTGTTGGTGAGTTTCTGTAGCTTAGATTGATCAAAGTTCTCTTTGGTCTGGGGGGGGAGGGCTCTTATGGTCTCTAGTGTACGTCCCAGTCATGTCATCGGGCTAGCGGAGGACCGGGCTACCAGAGGGTGATTGTGGTCCAGGTTAGTCCATCTTGCAGCCAGGAGTCTTCGTTTATTCTCCAGGAGGAGAAGGGCAAGGGCGATTGCCGCTTCACGGTGAAGGGCGGAGTCGGGGTGGTTTTCCAGACGGATAAGATTGCTTTCAAAGCCACCCGGAGAACACGTAGAACACGTTCCAGCTTGTCAGCAAGGTGTTATTCCCCTGTTTTCACCTGCTTCCCTTCACGGTTTATAGTGAGGAGGCCGGACCAGTAGGCTTCCGCACTGTAGAACAGAGTGGGGATCACAAAGGCTATGACAGCAAGTCGAGCCATGGCAGGGGGGATGCTACTCTGAGTGTGTGAGAGGGACCTGAGGAAGTTGGCAAAGTTGTGTCCCTTCGAGGCCCAGGTTTCCACATGTTTGGAAAATGTGAGTTTAGAGTCCAGCCAGAAACCAAGCCATCTCATATATTTTGGGGGTGGATGATTGTTGGAGCTGATGAGGGGTTGTATAAACAGCATGAAGAGGATGGGCGATATGGGGGAGACTTGGGCGACTCCACACGTTATGTCTTTTTTAGAGGATCTTGCTGTGCCGAGTCGAAGTCGGTATTTTCTGTTTGTGGCGAAGGAGCCTACCCATTTTATCAGGTTTGGGGGTCAGCCTTGTTCACGGAGGCGTCATTGGAGCCTGCCGGGGAGAGTGACATCAAAGGCTCCTTTGACATCCATAGTCACCAGGGTGCAGACCTTGCGCTTGCTCCAGTTCTTCTCTATATCGTGGATCACACAGGCCACAAGGTCTGTCGCACTCCGTTTCGGGAGGGCTCCAAACTGTTGTGGGTGGAGGATAGAGTTCTCCATAGCCGAGTGGGTGATCTTTCTGGCAATAAGCCATTCCAGCCCTTTGCCGAGATAGGGTAGGAGGGCAATGGGTCGCTAAGAGCTAGGGAGAGACGGGTCTTTGTCAGGTTTGGGGATAACCACTATTTCGGCGACTTTGAAAGCCGCTGGGTGGTGACCCCACGTTATGCACAAGTTAAAGAGCAGAGTTACGAATGGCTCAAGGTGATCCCAGAGGACTTTCAAAATGGTAACAGAAATGCCATCTCGGCCTGGGGTAGCGTTTTTCGCGATGACTGCTCTCTGGACTTCTGTTGGTTTAAGGAAGAGATCGAGCTCGATGTTGCGCAAAGGTGTTGTGAGGAAAGAGGGAGGGTCCAAGTCTTTAGAGAGGTCTCCACGGTTGAGGAGATGATTTGCCAGGAGGTCCATCTTTTCCAAAGGGGAGGTGGCTGTCTTGTCATTGTCTCGGAGTGGAGGGCCACCTGAGGAGTTGTTGGGGTGCCTCCATCTAGCTATTTTCGTCCGGCGGGGCATGGTAGCAGCAAGGGCTGCATCAATGGCTCCGTTCAGTCGGTCAACCGCTTCGTCTAGTAGTTCCGTGTTGGGGGAAGAGAATGGGGAGGGGGAATAATCTGAAGAAGCTTTTCAGCTCCGGCACTCTGTTGAGGTCGAGAGTGTAGCCTAGGGGCGGGACCGAGGGTAAGGGCCTGCCCAAGGGGAGTCTAGTCTAGATTGTGGAGTGGTCGGAGGTGGTGTTCAGGGTGCTAACTACCTCAGACACAAAACTGGGAATGTTCAAGAAACAGAGGTCCAGTGTGTGTCCACGGGAGTGAGTTGGTACACCAGAGGGTGTTGTGAGGGAGAGGTTTGATTCCTCTACCCAGTTAGCAAATTCGTTTGCTCCTGTAGAGGCAGTCATTCCAGGTTCCCATTGGGGGTGATGTAGGTTGAAATCCCCAGCGATCAGGCAGTTATCTGAGATAGGGTCAGCCACCTGATTAGCTTAGCGGTAGGGGTTTGTTGGTGTTTATACACGTTTATAATTTGAAAGTCCCTTCCACTGCTAGATAGCCTCAGCCAAACACAGTTCCCGGTCATGGCCGGGCAAAGTTGCACTGGTTGGAAGTTCAACGTTTTTCTAATGTACGTAACAGCTCTGGGATGGGTTTCTGGACCGGCAATTGGTTTGTAAGTGTCCCAATTGGTGTGTCCCTTGACGTTATAGGCGCCGTGTCTGTCCATGAAGGTGGATGGTTCTTGAATCAGTGCCACATCAGCTTTGTTTGTTTCCTCCAGGTGAAGGGCAAGGTCGTTCGCCGGGCCGCCCCTGCCTACGTTTGCTTGGAATAAGCTGAGAAGGTGGGGGCGGCGGTTGGGGGCGTCCTGTCCACGGATCATTCTGTTAGATTGTCCTAACATTCGGATACAATGGAGGGAAGGGTGGTGTCGGGGTTGAGTCGCATGTCATTTCCATGGCTACCTCCCCTTGGGGGGCGACGTCATTAATGGTGGATTCACCTGCATCCAAGGTCATTGGTTCGACGGGGGGCGCGGTTGGAGGTGTCTCTGCGGAGGCGGGCACCGGTTTTTGGGTAAAGCTGGCTCGGATCTTTTTCACAGGGAGAAGGGCGGATCGGGCAGCTTAGATCCTTTGCGAGGTATGGGCCAAGGCAGTTTATATAGGTGACTAGTCTCGGGCAGGGACTTGAATGTTGGCGCTGACTGCAGTTAGGGCATAGTTCCTTTCTAGGGCAGCCTTCTGTTCGGTGGAACCCGAAGCAGGCTTCACACTGGTGAACTCGTTCGTGGTGTCTGGCTTTGGTTGCCGGAGCATCGCCGGAGCACTGGACCCGAAGAATTTCAGTGTTGTTTTTAGGGGTATCTCTAGTGAGAATACCACCGAGAGTGTGGTTTTTGATTCATTGTTGTGACGGGACAGGGCCACTAGCTTTCAATCTCTTCTTAGA
This sequence comes from Davidsoniella neocaledoniae, assembly GCA_009806295.1. NCBI lineage: Eukaryota > Fungi > Ascomycota > Sordariomycetes > Microascales > Ceratocystidaceae > Davidsoniella > Davidsoniella neocaledoniae. The sequence goes on along the minus strand of RHDR01000103.1, from coordinate 17,113 downwards.
TTCTTAGAAGAGTCACCAGGCTGACCTGACCAGTGATGTTTTTAGTATTCTTGGGGACACGGTTTACCACATAGATACAACATCATGTAAACTGTAATGCAAATATAAAGTAAGATTAGTAAACATAAGTAGGGTTAAATAGCTAACAAAATTAGATATCAACTAAACACGATGTATCAGATAGATTTTCAAGGCCATTACCTATCTTCGAAGGAAAAAACTAGAGACATCGATAACAAATACTGGTCGTTGGTTAACAATGGCCGTTGGATTAGTGAACATTTGTCTCATCCAACCCTTCACCCGGCCATCTTTATTAGCTTGAATTTGGTTCATCACACATCGCATGTCAACGTACATTGTTATATGCATGCATGTACTCATACGAGCCAATTGCAAGTGCCGCTATCTTGTTGGTTGTCGTTTCTATCTTGAATCAAGCCCCCCATTTATTGTGGGCCACTTTGTACTAGGTATGTGGGTGATCTCCTGCCTTCGAGATTTCGTCGACTTTTCGCTTCATTAGTTCATTATCAATATCTCATTATGAGGATCAAATCTCATCCATAACTCATTGTTTCTTATATGAAGCTAATCTCTACCTTATCGAAGCAATTAGTTGTATATAAAAACACAAGTCACCGTCACTGACGCTTCTCATCTCTCTCGCCTTTCATAACACCAACTCCTTCTTGTCCCTCTGCTCTGATATTCTTGTAATGCCCACTATTAGTCCTGAAGCGGCGACCCCTACTCCGTGGAAGCCGGACCCAGAATTCATAAGGACCGTATCTTCCATCTACACTGCTCGTCACATAACACCTAACATCCCCTTCAACACACCTTTCGTGCGCCGCCAACTCCTTAACGCCACATCCATGATGCTACGCTATAGCCGTACCACCAAGCTCGACCCTCGTGTCGAAAAAAAGGTATACACAACCACCTCATCAACGGATGGCACCGAGCTGCAGATCTTCCACTACTGGCGCAATGACAAGACTCGCGGTGATGCCCCCACCCCTGCCATTGTTCACTTCCACGGTGGAGGTTTCATTTCATCAAGTGTAGAGATTCTCGAGGAGGGACCATTGCTACACGTCGGCGAGACAGCCGTGCCGTACTTTAGCGTGGCATATCGCCTAGCCCCAGACCAAAAATATCCTACCCAGCACAACGACTGTTGGGATGCCCTGAAGTGGGTTTATGCTCAGGCTGCCGAGTTCAATGTCGACCGTAACCGCATCGCTGTAATGGGCGAGAATAACGGCGCTGGCCTCGCTTTGTCTGTTGCCATGAGAGCACGTGATGAAGGCATCTCACCACCGCTGGCTAAGCAGATCCTCGTGTATCCCATGATCGATGACCGCACGGCCTGTAGAGCCCCTGACCCCATGATTGCTCCTGTGGCTGCCTGGTCACATGATGACACTAAGTGTGGATGGCACTCGGTGTTACCTCAGGAGCCCGGAAGTGACGATGTTCCCGTGGCTGCAGCGCCAGGTCGTGCCACAGTGGAGGAGCTCAAGGGCTTGCCCTCGACATACATAGATGTTGGAGTCATTGATGAGTTTAGAGAGGAGTCCTTTGAGCTAGTGCAGAAGCTGCTCAAGGCAGGTGTTATGACTGAGTTCCATTTGATCGATGGCCATATTCATGCCGGCGAGTTCCTAGCAGCCGAGACTAAGAAGGCAAAGCAGATATTGTTGCTAAGACAGACGGCCATGCTCAGTTTCTAAATTTATGCTTATTGTGCATAACATGACAGCAGAAAGTCATGTGTGAACCTTCAAAGCAATAAATATGGAGGATATTAGTGTTGATAAGTAGTAGGCCTGTGGTTCTCAAGATAACATATATAGGAATGAATTGATGATTATTAGATATGTATATAACATGCCAGGTAGTAACACTGTTACTCGTCACATGTCTTTGCTTCGAGAGTGTCTTAATAGAGAAAATCAAGGTTCGGTTCCACAATACTAATTTCTTGCCAAGAACACTTAAACAGCAGATAGATCTCGTTCTAGAAGTAATTGTGTTTTTCGTTGACCTGCGAACCCCAAAGTCCAGAAGTAGAGACCCCTAAGCCCCAAAGTCAAGTCAAGTCTACAAACAGATAGGTAAATAAGCATCTAGATATACCCATATAATTTCATAGTGGTATCATACCTTGACGCTTGTACATATATGAATACTTGGCTTGGTTGCATTTAACGACATCTTTCAAAATAGTAATTAAAAGAAACTACCAGAAATAGCAAGTCCCTGATCCTGAAGGCTCAAAAAGTTCTCGATCATGCATTTGTATGTGTTCATCAAGAGATTGAACAGATACTGAAGGCAGTCGTACCATTGAAATTTCATCAGCTGGACCGCTATCTTTTTGCCTCCTCCACCTTAACAAAGAAATTGTGCTGCTCCTGCTCTAAGCTTCAGATAGTTTAGTTACATAGCTAATTTCCTCTAGGCCGAATTGTTCCTTGCCGTCTATCCACATGTACCTGCCAAATGCAAGCCGTTTTGGGTTTGAATCTATATCAGCCTTACAAATAGAGCCCATGCCAGCGTTCATGGCAGTATAGGCAAGGATAGAGCCGAGAGAGCCAGATAATCGGGGTAGGCAGATGAAGTCGCTGAATGTATAGACAATGGCCAGTACGATGATGTCCAAGAAGAGGATAGAGATGCTGAGGTAGAATGAGGTTCAGTCGAAGGTGATCCTTGCGTATCATTTGTACCTGTAGCGGATGACATTGTATGGCTCTACTTTGTTCAGCATGTCTGTAGCTAGGGTGGCATAAAATAGATAGAAGGACGGAAAGGCAGTTTCGAAGCTCGACTTGATGATGGCTTCCAGAATCGGTGCGAAGAGGTTGAAGAATTAGTCTTGGATTTCAGATGGAAGACTAGCTTTTATAAGCTCACCTATACAGGCCGTTGGATAACTTCGATTTCGTGGTGTCCCATCCATGATCAGAGTTGAGATGGAATTCCAGATAATATCCATCATGGTGCTGTTTTAGCAGAGATCAAAGGAGTCTACTCTTGGATGGTTTTGTATCCTTGGGCATAGCCTGACCTGTCTACTAGGGCATTGTATGTGCCCAATGATACGAATTTCGATACATCTTTGAAGCTATTTACCATGCTACCAAGCACTAAAACACAATCGAATTGATAAACAGAAAAGCTTCTAACTTTGTACATTGAAAACTATCGAGTACTATGGAGTTTTGGCATTAAGTAATGGCTGATAGGCAAAGGGCTTCTGTAACAGCAAGGAAGCCCAGAGAGAACAAACTGGTAGATATACCAGTGTTTAGAAGTATATGGGCACCGCCGTAGGCCTTGATGCATAATATAAGTAGGCTCCTAAATTTAGGAGCGGCCGAAAGGCTTTAGAAGAAGCTTGGGCGCATCGCAAAGATAGGCTAGAAAGAGAGCTAGCAAAGGAGAAACTTCAGGATGACATGATTGATTTGCAGGTAATCTGATAAGTGGTTTCCTTCAATTTGGAGGATGAGGCAGATAGACAAAAGGTAACTAATGTTCAATTGGCAGCATCGTGTAAGGTTGATTGTTAAGTCAAAGGATTCATGCCATTGTGTTGGAATTGTTGATGGGAGTCTGGTTTTGAAAGTAAAGCATTTTTGATTGTTTAGGGAAGGTTTGTTTATTGTTATGATAACTTGAAGATTTGTTTATCGCCTTTCGTAAATCCACAACATGTTTACTATACCATGTGACTGGAGTTAATTTCAATAATAGTTACCAAGATGAAACAAAAAAATCACTACTGAAAGCCGATAACACTCCCAATAGTTATGATAGTGGTGTTGATACGTCAATAATTATATCAAGACTATCCATTTTAGGTTGTAGTTGTCGTGTGACTATTAGCAAAATTCTAGGTATCTCTCAATCTAGGGATTTTAGAACTATATAGGATTGAAAGACTTTGTACTCTCAAATTTATTCAAGATATACGCTCCTTCTTGAGTCTTTTCAGTATTACTATAGTCTAACTATTCATAGTAGCTATTTTGTGTTCATTTAATATTCTCTAGGATGTCTTTTACTCGTATGTGTAAGTTGCTGTATTACCTTCACTATGTTTCTTATCTCTTGTAGTGTATAAGGGCTCCAGGCCTCATACAACTCTATGCTATGCTAAGCTTGAAACTATGACCCCCTGGTCCTTGGTAAGTACCGTGACACCTAATTTGTAGTACATATAATAGTTTATGTCTCATTTAGTCTATGTATGTCATCTATCTAGCTTTTTCTATGAGTTCTCGCCAATATAGTTCCTAACTATCGTTAATAGCTACGGCTATCTTTGGATAATTGTTATAACATATGTGTGGAGGAAATGGGATAAAATGATATGTAAATGAATTTTTGGGCGTGAGACTAAAAGGATGATAACAAAATAAGTAAAGGTATATATAACTTGGAAGTCAGCATGAAAACTAAAATGAAAAGATCAAGACAAAGGAAATTGGCATAATATATCAGTCAATAACAAATAGGAATGTGATATGGTAGAAGTAAAAAGGATAGTAGTGGCAATAGACATATAAGTAGATAGAAGAGGTGGTAGGTAGTAAGTAGTGATACTTGAAGTAATAGTTGCCAAGAATGGCAGATGCAATATAAGCTGGATATGCCTTAGTCCACATACAACACCAACCATGAAAATAGACATGAAATAGTGAAAAAAGATAAAATAATAAAGAGAACAAAGAAGATGATGAAGTAGATGTAAACATAGAGAGAAATCCTCCAGATGATCCGCCGGCCAGCAAAAACAGCAAGAAGAAAAATGAAAGAGGGAATAGACCACAAATATGGGAGATAACAAGATCAAGAAAGTTTGGCTGAATAGCAAAATGAAACGTGTATAACAGTCGAGACGAAGTATGTCTTCTTCTAGCCTTTTGGGATGGGAGAGATAGTCCATATGGACAGAAAAAAACAAAGGTATAGGAATCAAAAAAGGAGAGGTTTAAATGATACCACCTGGTGGATCGTAAGCCGTTGCTGCTCCCCTAGCAGCCGTATTTAGGCCGGCGCTACCAGGAACGTCTTGCGGGCCCTCATGTGAGTTGTTTGTCTTGCGCAGCATGAACATGGGCTTCTTACCCTCCTTGTCCAGCTGTTTGAACAATATGAGTGGTTTCTCATGTGGTCCCAAACACCGTTCTTGGTCACCATAAACAATGTACAGCGAGTACTGCTCCCAGGGCGCATTGATCTGATATTTTCGCAATGCTGCTGGCAATACCTTGTAGCATGGGTCTTCTAAACTGACACGGAAGGACTTGAAAATTTCTACTGGCGTGTTGCTACCCGAGCCACCCGTGCCAGGTGTATCTGGTGCAGGTGTCTCGCGACGACGGGGCACCTGCATCTTGTCTCGAGATGAGCCATGGCCGTACTCGCTCTCGGCAAACGTTGAACGTGTTGACGATGGTGGATCTGCCCGATAAGACCGGGAGGCTAGGGTTGTTGGTTGGTTGATTGGTGGCGATGTGGGTGAGGGGATATTGGTGTTCGAATATATGGGTGATGAGGCCCCTGGCGTGAGACCGCCGTTCATTGTCGATAGGTGATTTGATGACAAGATTCGCTCGTTACCATTGGAGCCCTCCATCATGGAACGATCATGGGAGGTCTGTAGATGTGATGGCGAGGGGGCAATGACGGGCTGGAACTTCTTAGTGGATAGGGTGCGGCCTAGAATTCCTAATTGGCCAGATCCAGACGTGGCGGCCGGTGGTGAGATTGTTGTCTCGAACGAATAGCTGGGTGTGTTGACGTTTGGTAGCGGTTGCTGGGCGTCTTTTACTAGTCGCAAAGCAGGCAACATGTCCTCGCGCAGACGGCGGAAGTCGTCGGTAATCTGGCGGAGATCATTTTCTAAAACGTTCACGCGATCGTCCCTTTGGCGCAGTTGCTCAGCAAGCAGTCGGATGTCCTTGATGGTAGCAGTCGAGTATTCAGCTTGGGCATCGGCGGCTATCAGATAAGTCGATGGTTAGTACAAAAAGCGCAGAACGATGATATGCAGAACCGAGAGATCGATTTGATTGTCATGAGCATGGGTTAGAGTAGAGACAAGGACGTACAAAGTGGGATATAATGGTCACTCTCCATGGGAATGTCCTGGGCTTTTTTGACATCATAGACGCTCTTAAGTATAGTCAGACGATGACCAACACTAGTAATTCCCATACTCTTCAGATCATCGTGGAGTAGCGCAATTAGAGCTTCACCAACAATCTCGTTTTCTATGCACAGAAACGCGATGTTAGTTCGTTGCAAACGGATATGGACATGCAGTCATTGTGACGGCCAAAGTCGTAGATAAAGAAGCATAACGTACCAATAAACACATCGGCATACTGTTGTAGGCCAATTGTGGCCAGGAAATCGGCGCACTCGTCGGCGGTCCAATCGGTTATTAAGGATTCGGGCAGTCTGTCGCTACTAGAACGGTGGCCGTATGTAGTAGGCGTGTGTTCACTAGATGAGGGCATTTCAGAGTCGTATGGTGATACCTCAGAATCAGCCACAGGCGAGCTGTCGGCAATGTGGCCGTCGTACTCGTCGTCAGCGTCAGACTCGGTATAGTTGGTCCCAGATTCGAAGCTCATCTTGACGGATTATGGGTCATGAGCTAGAAACCAAGCGTGAGAGATGGGATGGAAAGGCCGGGTAGGGCGATGAGTCGTTGTGGTTAGAGCCGTGCTGTGTACTGGCTGTATCGGATATCAATTTGTGGGCGGCAGTGCAAACAAAGCCAGTGAGGTGGTGACGTTGATGACGTTGGTGTAGAGAGGCAGAATCGGCGTGCACGACTTGGCAGATGCGTGTTTTTTGGGCCAGCAACAACTAGCGAGTCCAGGAAATTGGGGACAGCTAGGTTGCTCGTATACAGTACTATCTACTGCAAATTTCGAGCGAAGCTAAGGCTATAATTCTGCTGCTCGAGCCGGTGTTTGTAGATCTGACTTGGGCGGAGGGTTCGTAGCAAAGCGGTTTGCCGTGTTAGAAGCCGCACAGCAAGAACGATGGTCGCGGCCAAGGAAGATATTGATTGATTCGGAGGTGGATTGACCAGGCTAGACAGGCAATTGACGACGAGCTGCTTGCTTGTTCGTCAAATCTTAGACTGCGAGCAGATTGAATTGTGAATCAGATGTAGCCAGAAGCGGGTCGATAGATGGATAGATGGTAGAGAAAGGGGGCGGGGTCTGGGATCTCGTGTTGTCAGTCGGTTGATGGTTTGAGAGGCAGAGTGTTTTCACTATCAGGCTCTGTCAGGCTCGGCCAGGCTTAGTTACAAGAGCCAGAATGTCTCTACTTCTGTGTTGATGGTGTTGCTAGGCCGTCTGTCGAGTATCCCTTCAAGGAACAATGACGAAAACAAGAGTGAGGGCGGATTGGCAGCGCAGCAAACAGGTGTGCTGTGTGGTGTTATGTTGTGTTATGTTGTGGGTTGGTGCAGAGACGGGCGACTGCACAACGAGCCGATGGAGGACGACGATCTTAGAGAATATAAGTATGGCGATATCGTCGGCAGGCAACGGTGATGAAAGAAGCCATAAAAGTGTGTATATCGTAGCAGCAGATGAAGAAAAAAACCCGTCTCGCAGAAGTGACTAGATGTGTGGCAGAAAAAAGTCGAGATGGCAAATGATGCATGGAAAATGAAAAGCGTTGACCAATTGTGTTTATTACCAGTTACTATAGCTAGTTAGCGGTTTAGCGGTAGGACGTAAAACCTAGGTCAAGCCAGCATATACATATACTTAGGTATATTAGTTGCAATAAAAAGTTTAGGATAAGCTGTGAGCTTTAGCACTAGCGCCCAAGGCGCTATATGTAAATGGGCTTTGTGTAGGTAAGTCCCCTGTGATTAGGCTCTACAGCTCAGTGTTCCGATTTTTTTTTCTTCAAAGTTCTAAGAAGAATACAACTAAAAGAACTCCGCAAGAAATTGTGGGACAAAACAAGCGCCAGCCTTTGCTAAGAACGGTAACTACTCTTTTGTTCTTTACTTTTAAGAAGCAATCGATGCAACTTCACCTCACGATAATAAGCAGGAATCTCTTACAAAAACTGAACCACGTCCCTCACCGGCAAACCACCAATTTCAGATTGAGATGATTAATTTCTTACCCAGATGAGGAGGCTATAGCTGTTGTTGACGCGGGACGCTTCTCGCCATCGGCTCATCCCTTGCTAGTAGACATCCATACATCATATCTGTATATTGGGCTCTATAGGCATCTATATCTAGCTAAGAGAACCGACTTACATCTACATACAAATACAGATTACCAGCTGAGTCCAGGGCCCAAGTCGTCCTCGTTGCTTGTTTGCTTATTTCCTTCCTTGCCGGCTAGCTTTTCTCGCGATCCAGGGAAGAGAGACGAAAGGAACGATTTCAATACTAGGCTAGCCAGGGCCCCCAACTATCCAACGGCTGGCGTCTTTTTTTTAATTCATTAATCTTATGGAGCTAAACGGCTGGCGTCTACTACAGTACAAATCTACGCTATGTATGTGTACATGTAATCGTATAACTGTCTAACTTAAATGCCCATGCAACTGAAATTCGGCGTGGAAACCAGCGAGGAAAATAAACGCAAAGCCAATGTCTGCCCCCTTAGCCTAGGTTATCTGCTTGAGACCCCTTGTTTGGGCGCTTCCCACTATCGCACTGTTCGCTCTACCTCAATACACACATATACATATCTTTTTAGTGAGCGTGTGGAAAGTATCATTGTACACTGTCTTTTTAACTTCGGTACAGGTTACTTTGACTTGCACGTGCCCGCTGCTTGTCCCCTGGGTACTTTGTACATACACACATTTCTCATTTCATGCATAGAGATTCGATTCTCTCTGGTCCATCTCTCTGATCCGTCTCTCTGGGGGGCTCTCTTTGTGTTTGTGTCGTTTTGCTGTTTGGTCATGATCAGTCAATCTATTTCTGTATTTAGTGACCTTCATGGCCGGCCTGCCACCCCTCTACACCAACCATAATAACTAGTGTTACTAATAATAATAGTACTCTGCAGATATTTATTGTCATAGCCAGCCGCCCGGCCTCACGATACGACATCTCGTCTCCTTAAGCTCACGCGGCCTTTTCAACCGGCTCTTGTTTCTTTTCTTACTTTTGAAAGAGTCAAAACCGATGCAATGGCACATTACAGCGGAGATTAGTACTGTGGACAAGATAGCGTCGTGATACCACGCTGTGGTCACAATTAGCCAGTCTGTCAATAATGCCACAGGAGCTAGTACCACTTTTCGATATGCCACAGCTCCTTCTCGACATTTTTCAGGCACCGTACCTCGTCCAAAGACACCCTATTATGAGCCTTACTCTTCAGTATTCACTTATATGTAACTTCTCTCTAGGTGGTTTATCAAATAGCGGCAACTTCACTGAACCAGGTATGTATCATGCTTGATGAATCCCAATGATATCAATCCTATAATCTGTCCCCAACTTCTTCCTATCTGCCAAGTCCAATGCCGATACAAGTCCAACGGCTGTTTACATACAAATGTCCTTTAAATACTCGATATGGCCTGATTTCTGAAGCCTCCATGTCTCGTCTTCTCAAGGGCTTATATAGCTTCCGAATCCTTTATTACACCCATCCTCAAACACGCCCTACGGCATTTCCAAATAACCGATGGCCTTGCTATCCAAGCCACTGTAATCCGCTAGTTCCAGACTTCCAGACTTCCAGACTTCCAAAACTTCTAGACTAGGGATCCCGTACCTCCAGCTTTACCAACAAACTCCTACAACTCTGTTTCTAGCTTGAAATTCTATGTCTTACGCTTCTTCCTTTGAACATCAAACTGAACGAGCGAGAAAGTGAAAATCTATCACCGCGCCTGTTTATAATCAATGTTTTCTCTTCGTTGTTCACTCATGCCTCGCGTAAATCCAAAACGATCCCTTAGTAGACCCAACCATTAATCGATTACTGTCAGCAAGCATCGACTCCATGAACTGAACCATCTAGATCTTCCACCTTGCCGTTCAGTCTTCCCGTGGAATAGCCCGCCCCTGGATTTTCCGGCTGCAGCGTTCTATCGTTTCACGGTCATTCCTAGTGACTATTCGTTTCTCATATACATTTGTACTGATAGTATCACAATTACATATATCTGTCTTTATTTATATGTATTAATAGTATATCAAGAGAATAATTCTGATGACACCATTGTGTATTCTAACCTATTTTCCCTCTAGCCATTACTCACTCAATATCCGCAATGATGATAATAGTCTACACAGTTACCAGATTACCAATCCATTACACTTGTCACATAACCAAAATTCGTATCAGTCCGATTTCTTTGCACTTATTTCCCCTCGTCATCGTTCATCGTCTTGGTTTCAGGTTTTCTTTGCTTCCCCATTGTCGCAACTAACAGCAACCCTATTCATCCTTTGCTTTTCTCTTGCTTCTGGGCTTAACCCTTTTCAATATTCCTTCCTCAGCCTTCTTACCTTCCTAACTGATTCTAATGTCTACAAGTTTGTAGCCAGTAGTAGAAATAAGTATCTTAAGCTATCAGGTGCATGACTATCATTTTGTATCTCAGTGGGTATAATCCTAGCCTATGATTAACATTGATAGACGATATCAATGTATAAACGATAAAATAATCAACTACAGCATATATATATATATGTCAAAAAGTGAATAGTGAGTGCCAGAAAATAGCCGGAGAGACTGAACGGCGGCCTCTTTGTTTGAGAGTTAATCCATGTACTACCTACCATTGTGTGTCAATCACCAGCAGGTAGACGTAAAAGAGTTAATAATAATAATAAAAAGCGTATCAATCATTCATCGTATTGCTGTGAAATACCATCAGGGAGATGTGAAAGAGTAACAACAACAATGTGTCAATCATTGTCAACTTAAACATGCAAATAAACATATTGCCAACATGTTCATGTGAAAAAGAATTACAGTATAAAGGGCCGATGGAGTATACTCAAGAACCAACTATTGATATTATCTGCTTAAAGGTACACAAGAGCAAAGAACTATATAGTCACATAATAAAAATTGCTATAGAATGTACTATGCCTCTTGACACCTGAACATCAAACAACACTGCCTCGTTTTACTAACGTTCATAAGTTCCCATAAACATGAACATTGATTAACAAACACGATTAGTACAAAAAGCTAAAACGGGCAATTTGTGTTTTAACGTCACGGTGTTACATATTTATTTATTTATCATTTTACGTCTCTATGTGAATCATGTGGATCCGACTCTAGTGGATTGTTGGACGTCGAGGGACCCTAATAGCCCTCAAAAAACCTTCAGAAAAATATAAACGAAAAACAGGAAACACAGAAAACAGAAACGAGCAATGCAAAAGATCAAAGATATTAGATGAGGAGGTCGGAGGGGGTAGGAGCAGCGCTAACCTGGCTAAACTCCTTTAATCCTCCTAAAGGTTAGGGGCATATGTCTATAGAGAAGTTTGTCTCCATGATAAATTTGCAGAAATCAAGGGCCCCTTGTTGTGTGGTTAGGGTATTGTCTATGGTGATGTGAAACGGTCTTCGCGAAAAAACCTTTGACAGATGGTTGCCCTTCCAGTAGAAGAAGAAGTGTAATGGGTCCTTCTTTTTCCCACAAGGATATGAATCTATAAAGTTTGCATGGTGTAGGTGAAGGTGGTAGTCCACAAAATCTCCGTGATATGATCGGGCGGCCAATAGCCGGCCCAGTGTCTTCCTTAGGAGAGACAGTTCAAAGGGGGCCCTGAGGGTTACAGAGAGTCCTAGGTCTTTGTAAGTTGTCGGGGTGGAGGATGTAGCCGGCTCCGAGCAGCTCGTTGGACATAAGCAATGGAGGGAGGCAAGTTTGGTGGTGGAGGTAAAGTAGCGCTAGGTATTCTAATGTGTCCAGGGACCCAGATCGGAGCGACTTGTCCAGCTTTGACATGGCGATACCGACGTCTATCTGGTCAAGTTTGGGCCAGAGAGTGGAACTCTAAAATCTGGGCTTGGCTGGTGTCTGTTGGTGCGGAGCCGAGAAAGAGGCAAGCATATTCTGCTTGGTTGTCGAGAACAACATGAATGTTCTTTTCGAGATGTGTGCATGGGGCCTAAAGAACCGATTTCAGGACAATCAGGGCACCCACTATCTCGGCATCAAAGACTTCATTATTCTTTCCCAGGGACCCTCGTTGTCTGTCAACTAGTCAGTTACTTTGATAAATGGCAAATCCCCAGCCAGTTCGTCCATCTTCCAGCTTTGATCCGTCAGAGTATACCATGATGTCGATACTGTTGGTGAGCGAGTTTCCGTAACTTAGATTGATCAAAGTTCTCTTTGGTCTGGGTAGGATGGGGGGCATCTTCGGTGGAGGCATTGGTAGGGGTCTGGGGGGAGGGCTCTTAAGGTCTCCAGTGTACGTCCCAGCCGTGTCATCGGACTAGCGGAGGACCGGGCTACTAGAGGGTGATTGTGGTACAGGCTAGTCTATCTTGCAGTCAGGAGTCTTCGTTTATTCTCCAGGAGAAGAGCAGGGGCGATTGACGCTTCACGGTGAAGGGCGGAGGCGGGTGTGGTTTTCCGGACGGGTAAGATTGCTCTCAGAGTCATCCGGAGAACACGTTCCAGCTTGTCAGCAAGGTGTTGTGCCCCTGTTTTCACCTGCTTTCCTTCACGGTTTATAGTGAAGAGGCCGGGCCAGTAGACTTCCGCACCGTAGAACAGAGTGGAGATCACACAGGCCACAAGGTCTGTCGCACTCCGTTTCGGGAGGGCTCCAAACTGTTGTGGGTGGAGGATAGAGTTCTCGATAGCCGAGTGGGTGATCTTTCTGGCAATAAGCCGTTCCAGCCCTTTGCCGAGACAGGATAGGAGGGCAATGGGTCGCCAAGAGCTGGGAGAGACAGATCATTGTCGGGTTTGGGATGGCCACGATTCACGGTGTTGTATAAATAGATTTGTTTAGAAGTTTGTAAGAAACTTATAATCAACTGGCCTTGCAGTCGTACTAAAATAAGATTGGGCTAAGTGATTGATAAACTTCAGAGTCTAAAACTTATTTATACATGTAAGTAAGACTATTAACATCTTCATAGCTCTATCTCTACAGCTCCATAAGATGAATGAATTAAAAAAGAAAAAAAAGCTGAACTAATCAACTTGGAGGAGAAGGGCTCACTAATAAACTGGGCAATAGGCAACATTTAGGCTTTTTTTCATTCGTGCTTATTTGTTTAATACGAGGATTTTCAACAGAACTTCTTTTTTCTGTTGATTATTGTGATTATATTGCAACGATTTGGGCAACTTAACTTGGAAATAATAAGAATGGACTTTCTTGAGTTTGAGTTTCTATGAGCTTTGGGTGCATAACTAAATGATATTGTGCGTGATTCATACAGCTATAGCCTAAATATATGTAGATAGAGACTAGAGAAAATATAATAAAGCTCAACTTACACTGGTTACGGGATGGTATGAATGGTATCGTTAAAATATAACTTCAATTTTAACTTACTTTTTGTAACTATGTAGTTAGTTATCCTAAAAAGATATAGACATCTACATATCCAACTAAAACTGCCTTGCAAGCAAAAGATCCACTAAGCTATCAAGCCAAGGCCTTCAAAATCTATCGCCACTACAGTCCAAGTCTACTGGTTCCCGCCAAGCTTGCTTCGCTTACAGACTTTGTTTCTTCCTAATACAGTAGCCAAGCTGAGCTTTTTTAGTGGTTTTTTCTTGCCTCCTCCAAAAGCTTGTTGAAGCTTATATATATATATCTACAAGAAGAGATCTCGTGGCTTTCTATATGTCTTGGCACTTATCCATCTCCAAACCTTTGGAAACAAATATTACTTGTTGCGTTCATTCTTTCGAAGGCATATATCTTGATATTTTTATTTTCACTTCTAAAATACATGCACAATTACGCCCTGTTCTTATGACATCTCTCGGCTATTTATTCTTTAGCCTCACCGGATCAGGTGGTGGATCCAACCCAAAGCCTATCCATGTGTAGCCAACTCAACTCTGATATCTAACATTCTCCTCAAGGATAGCTTTTTTTTTTATGTTCCTAGTTCCTTTTTGAGTCCCTGTGAATAACTGAATATAAGAAATGTTCATCTTATCATCCGTCTAAGGATCTAGGCAAAAAGACGCTAACTTTAGCCCAGATATGCTTAACTAGACGTCGCCCGGAAAGCTAGGAGGCATATTCCTTAGTATCACATCAAGTAGCCCATTTTGTATAGTAACGGCAGGGTATGAAAGGAGATATGACGGACACCGACTCATAGTTTTAGTGCCATTAAACGAGCTCTGGCATGAAAAAAAAAAAGAGTTGCTAACCTCCCAAGTTGAAATCTTAGCTCATGGCACCTTCGTGTATAAATACCCGGTGATGTTTCCCAATTCAGTGCCAGCTTGTCCTTCTATTTTCTCTTCGCAGACCCAACCTAGTCTTGAAGCAAATATCTCAGTATCAACACGCACATCAAACTTCCACCATGATCTTCTCCTCAGTTATTTACTCAGCTCTAGCTCTAGCCCGCCTAGCTTCAGCTACCGTCATTGACCAAGCTGATCCTTCTATTGACTCGCGTAGTCTTCCCGATGGCTGGAACGCTCATGCCGTCGGGGGTCACTATTCTGGCCCAAGCCTAAAGAAGCGTGATCTTGGAAAAGAAGTACTCAAGAATCTTCTAGGCCGTGATCCGGCGTCTGGTGGCACTTGCAGCCTTGGTCAATTTGCCTGTTCTGGTAAGTTATCTCTCCAAAAAGTGGTGCTAGTATCATGACTTGGTTAGCATGGGAACTCCCACACCATGGCACTGAGACACCGCTTAGTTATACTCTGTTACTAACCATGACAACACTCATAATAGACGGTAGTGGCTGCTGTGACACAGACACCACTTGCTGCTCCAACTCCATGTATTGCGCTCCGGAAGGCGGTGAGTGCTGTGGAAGTCTCGGTGCTTGCTACAGCGGCGAAGAATGCTGCAATGATGGTTGTATAGAAGAAGGAGCCGTCTGCTGCAGTACCTATGGCTACTGTCCTGCCGGCAATGAATGTGTCTATCTCGACGGATATCCATCAGCTGTCTGCTGCACCGATGAGAATTGCACTGCCCACGTCGATGACTACGGCTATACGCGGACCATTGCTAGTGATGAATTGGCTACCTATACTTCGGAGATCTTCAGTGCTGAAACTAGTTTCTCTGAGACTACGACAACGTCTGGATCTTCTTCGACTTCGACTTCTTCGTCTTCGCGGACTACTTCGCGCTCTACTTCTTCGACGGCTAGAGCGACTGCTACTGCGGGCTCGACTACTAATAGCGACGAAGCAGACGGCAGCAGTGGCAGCAGCAGCGGTGATGGCGATTCGGGTGCCGCAGTCGGTGTTGTTATGGACCGTACTGTTGTCGGCTTCGTCAGCATCAGTGCCGTCGTTGGTCTTGCCGCTATCCTACTATAGGGGTAGAATGATATTAATATGCAGGATGGGTATAGATAGATGAGATCAGCTTATCAATATCTAGCTATAGAACACTATATGTTATGATTTAATTAGAATTAGTCACCAAAAAAACTTAATACACCAAATAGATCCTACCTCAGTAGCCATTCCTTAATGAAACGCCGTGACTTGTTGCAAGGCCGTCTTGACAAAGCCTTGGAAGCTCGTAAATGTTCTCTCGTCAAACCCTTCCGTCCATCGAATCCACACCTGTGCTATCTCCGTCCCGACTTCGATCCATACACAGAAGCCAAACCCCGTGTCATTGGCTCTTGATCGTCCTTCTACTATGTTTTTTGAGGCCGACTGTCCGGTCACTACTTCGCCTCGTTGTTGGCGTCGGCGATATACTCTGCACCATGTGTTTTCTGCACATCTACCAGTCGCACGCAATCCTTCTGCCTCCCACGTGAACTCTAACGTGTCTAAGCCCTCCAGTGTCTGACGAAGAACCCTGGCTGTATCTCCAGCCCGCTCCGACGCTGCCACACCAGTCGAATCCCACCTTGAAACTTCAACTTCGCCCAGTGGAGGCAGAACTTTACGCCATTGGGCCCACGCCTTGACTGCGCGAGAAGCTTCAACGCTAGGTCGTTGCGCACGGAAACTCCAACCAACAGCCCACCGCCGTGTGCGCGTTCCCTGCACGAACTCCGCCACCGCGTAATTCGTACAGGCTACATCCGGTCGTCGTAGAGCTTCTATCAGTGTTTCGACACTACTTTGCCGGCCGAACATGACTGTGTACCACTGTACGGCCTCACGGAGTTTCAGAGACTCGGCTAAGATGCGCGCGGCAAAGCCGGACTCCCCACCGGCTGTCACCATTTCGACGGGAGAGCCTGTGCAAGCTGTTGGTGGCGGTTTTGCTTTCCCGGCCGCGCAGGCAGCGAGGTCGGCAGCAGATTCATAAAATGGGGGGTTGGTCATAGTGAACGTCAGGCGGGATGTGCCGAATGATTGCAAGTCGATTAGTGAGTCTGTTGGCGTTCTTGAGACAATTCGAATGCGTTCTTGAAGATTGTTCCTAGAAACGTTGGCGAGGGCATTTGTGATATTCGCCTTATCGATGTCTAAGCTATACTGTCAGTACAGACATGAATGAATTCTCTTCGAATCTCCTTAGAAAGTTCACATACCTGTCCCAATAAAGCTCCATGGCCGCTGAACACATCCAAGTAGCGGATAGATACACGATGATCCTGTACCAATATCCAACCCAACAACATCTTCCTGTCGTGTTCCTGGTATCAGAGAGGAATCAACCAGCTTCTTGAGCCACAAAATGTAGTTGTGTCTGTTGTGCACCTATCAACATGGTTATTAACGCGGACAAACAAAATTGGCAGCATCTTATTTGTTAATCAGCCCATCTATCCCACATGTTACTTAGCACGAACCATTGGACATAGCCTATTGTCTGGCATCTCCATCAGTAAGCCGAAATCACGCGCCAAAAGCGTCTTGGTCAGCTGTAGCACTGCAGCTGCATCTGAAAAGTCGATCGTTCCATTG